>JAEQBA010002065.1:0-15871 GCA_019434445.1 Phalangium opilio | reverse complement strand
CCGGCCCTCTAGAATATATATTTTGTTTTTATCTCTCTGGGTGACGATGACGTTACGGAGAGGTATTAGATTGGACGTGTCTGTATGTCTGTCACAGCGTTCGAAGTTGGCCAATTGGAGCAAACCTGCAAACGTTTTCGCAGAAAGCAATTTATGGCTTCTACTCCCATTGTTAGAAGAACGCGGCAATCGGCTAGGGTAAGAGAAACGTCTAGCCTCCCAATGACAGCTAGGCTTCCACCAAGGTTCACCCAATTGTGGCTTTCTTATCATTTACTGTGAATCAATCGCCTTATATACCCTAAATTTGCAAAAAAAAATGTTAAGAGGCATACGCTGGAATTCAAAGGTCAACAAAAGCTATGTTTAAAATTATTTTAGGAATTAAGTTTCTTAAATCGACTTAACTATAGTTAAGATAATTACTGACGATTAAAATAATTAATACGAATTATATTTATTTATTTTATTATTTATTTAAGAAAAACCTATTAATTGCGTCTCGATCTACTCGGAGAGGTTTATTTTGGTTTCCCCAACTTGTTTACTCTAATTTATCTACAATGACGCAGGCTCAGAGTGTCGCCTCCTAACGGCTATTACACTCTTTAAGAAGCAGTTTTCAATTTTGAAAGACGCGTTTAAGGAATTTTAAAAATGAATTCCACTGAACTTTTTATATTGAAAATATCTCAACGCTTTTGAAAAATTTAATGAATTTTTTCAGGGTATTGGGGTTAAGTTAAGGTAACAAGAAGCGATATCTAGTTTATTAGGGAGAAGGTATAAATTCGCCTACACATTTCTAATCTAGCTCTGCATCTCCTGCAGTCCAAACAAACGTAGCCTGTCCGGACCGAGTTAATCCCCCCACTGCCTCTAAATTACAACCAGACCAGCAGCAGCATCTCATTGGTTCGAGTTGAAAACTCGTGCACGTCAGCGTGGCGACGCGAATAAGTACGAAAATTACTTGTATTTGTCCGACTGAGGAGAGTGTAGCCAGCGAAATAGCCCGGTAGCCTCTCTCCTTTTACGTCCCCCCTTGTATTTTGGAAGGGAGACTGCAGGGACTATGGCGCCCGGCGAATACTTAGGCATCTTATACCTTCTCCCTAGTAAACTAGATATCGCTTCTTGGTTAAGGTAACTTTATTCATAGCCTTGATGAAAAAAAACGTGAAATGAGTCAAATCTTTATCTATACAAGTCAACCCTGTAAACTTTTTTTGAGAAGTGGTTTTATTTAGGCAAATTTTTGAAAATTCGGGAACCTCAAATGTGAATTTAAAGGGTATGAAAAGCTTCGTTTGAAAAACCTCTCATTTATATAGCAAAAGATAAAATTAATTACTGTGAATTCAAAAATATCAATTTTATTTTAATTCTCCCATTTCTGGTTATTTGGCCGCAATATGCATTTGAAAATGCTTCATCTGAAATTATTTGAAATCTACTTTTTATGAAAGGCAAAAACGTTTCCCGTACTCTGACGTCACAGATATATTTTTCACGTGAGATGGTGCCACTCTCTCCGCTATCAGACCCAGAGTTTAGACTGGCGAGAAACTCGAGACGCCTATAGAGTGCTGTCAGAATCGCCGGTGTGACGTCACCCATTCTGTTTTCCCGTAAAGAAAAACCGTAACTGTCACGGCCGCCCATTGCTAAAGGCAGACTCGTGACGTTTAACCTTGGATCTGGCGTCACAACTGACAGCACTCTATAGGATTCCCGCGCTTTTTCCCCCTGACGTCATAGTGATGTCATGAAACGGGCGAACAAGCTCGACAAGACGAAATTATTGATATATTGAAACTGAGTTTCGTTATTTGGTTCAATGGATTTTAAAAATAGAAACTTTGGTTCAGTTATATTAAAAACTTGATATTTTGAAAGTAGACTCAAAAGTGTGACATAATACCACTTTCGTGGTAAAATATGATATGAAATTGTAAATTTGCATTCCCTTGGTTCTTTACTCCTAGTTAATTTACTCTTGGTATCTGGGTTAAATTCATGTCGGATGCTTTCGTAAGCACACTTGATATAATGGGCAAATCTGAGGCAAACTAACTTCCCTTTTCAATTTAGTTTTTAATTAATTTGGAATTCCCCCCCCCCCCGAAGCTTATCGAATTGATGTACGTAATATCATAAGTTGATAAGATATGTTCTAGCATATTGAGAGCTTGTGAGGTAGGTCATAGATTCGAGGAGGTAAAGCGAGGGAGGCCTGGTGAGTGGGGCGCTGCTGTCAAAGGCCTAATTAGTAATGCAGATACTAAATAGGAGGACCTAGATGGAACTTGGTCCTGCATGCAAAATTAATTAACCACCGAGTGTAGTCAATAGACCAAACCAACAAAGAAACAAGTTGGATTGGTCTCGTCTATAAGGGATAGGATCACGTGACTAACAAAGTTGACTGTAGTGCCATCTGTCGTTGAGCGACGAAAATAAATATCTCTTATATTTTGCTGATTGGATTAGAGTCTGACTCTTGGGGTAAAATAGGTTCTGCGCATGGCAATTGCAATCAAGCCAATCAGGTTATCCCTTTCTCGCCTCGAAACCCGAGCACGACATTATCTGAGCCGTTATAAAAATTAAAAAGATTTGTTGGTTGGGTCTATTCTCGTTTGTCGTTCTGCTAGAACTAGCTCGAGCTGTAAGAAGTCTCTCAGTAGCATTACGAAGTATAGGTAGCGTCATACTTATGGGGAACATATCTTATAAACTTATGGTAATATCTAATTACTTTTAAAAGTGATAACGCCTTCCTCAAAAGACGAAATAAGCAATTATTCATTCGCGCTCTGTTTCGAAATAATTTTAAATTGTTGTTGCTATTTATCTATCATAAGATAATGATAATTACCATTAATAAGTTAAAGGCATTTAAAGATATAGTAGCGTTAAATAGACCCAATTCAAACATGGGAGGAGGGGGGGCGAAATATCGTCTGCTTCGTATGGGTTTAAGACCGAAGCTCCAAAGACGTTAGTACTTCAGAGTTATCAGTCCATCAAAGTTCTGTTGTTTGAACTTTCAGGTCATATATGACGTCTTTGTTGTTCACATACGGGATTTTTCGTTTCGAGAAAACAAGGTGGTCAAAGACCAAGCTATATTTCGCTCACCTAGTTGAAAAATTCTTTATGTCGACAAATTTTAGGTTAAGATTGGTTTGAAATAGTTGAAAATGTGCAAATTAATGGTACTGTAACATTTTAAGCAGCTAGGGGAAAATCAAAGGTATTCCGTGAACGGTATCGCATCGATAATGCAAGTTAAACTTATACTGGAGTATTATTTACTTATGATAGTACTCAATATTTTTGAAACGAAATAAATTTGCTTTACGACGCCATTGACAATATTTTTGTCTTTCTTAAAATTCTGATGATTTCGATATAGTTTTAGCACATTGGGAAGACTTCGCTGTAGTTTTGAATTTTTTTTTTGAAGGAGGATACCGTGCTTTTTCAATGGATCTTTAAAGCAAATGTTGGCTACCGTGGCGCCCCTACAAGCTGACCAATCGTCTACACAGCAATTTAACCGTTGTCAAAGGCAGGAACCAATCAAACGTTGTCGAAGAGAACTTAGCTAAAACTGGCCTTTTTCAGAGATATAGGGAGCCAACAACTCCACCCGTCGACTATGCCAGCATCTAGTGGCAACAGTTCAAACTAAATAACAGCCGAGACGTTTTGTAAGCCTAGGGAACCAATCAAACGTTGTCGAAGAGGACTTAGCTAAAACTGGCCCTTTTCTGAGCTATAAAGACCCAATCAACTCTACCCGTCGACTATGGGAGCATCTAGTGGCAAAATTTCAAACTAAATATCAGCCGAGACGTTTTGTAAGCCTAAAGAACCAATCAAACGTTGCCGAAGAGGACTAAGCTAAAACTGGCCCTTTTCTGAGCTATAAGTACCCAATCCATCCCAAGGCCTAGCTGGTACCGAAGATTTCAATAAGCCCCACCCCTAAGGGACCCGCACATCGACATCATTACAACCATGATTCCGAAGATTCCACACTTCTAATTTCTTTGGTCACACTGCACTATTTTTAAGGATTCACCGATGATTACAGGAAGATGCTAAGGTTGTACGCTGGTTAAGGGATCGTTATTCTATGGTCAGGCCGAGTGTTGATGAGAAAACCACTTCAGCTTCATTAAGGACGGACTCCATTAAGCATTTAAGCCTAATTTGAAAACGGGGGAGAAAAAAAAACCCAATTTCTTTTCGTTTCGACTTCCCATCTCATTAACAACTTCCTATTGCTTAATGCCACCTCGATAAGTATTAACATAAGATAAATATTTACACCCTAGTAAGTTAACAGCATGCATTGACCAAACTGCATCGAGCTTTGATATCAATAACATTTGATGAAATGAAGGGTCTGTAAAGAAGTCGGCAGACAATTTTTTTTAAATTGCTAGTAGAATTAAGTTTGATATTTTATTAAGAATGATTAGAGGTGCAATTCTTTTGTCATGTTAAAAGTAGAGTTAGCTTATTCCAACTAATATTTTCTGTGATAGATGGCACCCAAAAATGAAAAGGTGCTGCTCCAGCTTGGTAAGCAAAGCGAAAGACTTTACTTCTTTCCGGGAAAGTAGTGTTAAGGAATTTTCCTATTTTTCTGTTATTCAGCGCTGTCTTATCCGGCAGGTTGTGCAAATTGGGCCAATCACAGTGGCGGCTTTGTTATATTGGTACGGTTGACAGTTCTAGCAAACTCAGCGGGGGTCTGGGACTCTCGGGAATGTGTGGGGACTGGGGACTTGGGAAAGGCCGGGGCGGGGCGGTTCACAACCAATCACAAGAGAGATGAACCGAGTGTGAGTAACCGCTTTACAACCGTGAAATAATTCTCTGACGCGTTTTACGTAAGCTGCTGACGTCAAATGGGGGCGGGGTGACTTTTCAAAAGAAAAACAACTCCAAAGGTCCGTCGACTGTTTTACAGTCCCTTTAAGTTTCATTAGAATACGTTTCTTTGGTTTTATTTATATATTTCAGAAAATGGTTTTCCTTCTTAGTTTTTCTGTTCTAAATTCATAGTCACCATTTACTAATTTCCAAATTTGAGTAAAGCATGCGGTTAATAAATATCAGTAACAATGGGGCTAATTAAGGTTAATATTAAAAGTGATTTTTTTGATTTAGTTCTCCTCAACATTGGGACGTTGGTGAACCCCTGTCCCCCTAAGCCTGCTATAAAAAAGATCCTATTCTAGAACCCCAACCCGCTCTGTAACATTGTAGCTTTGTGATTACTTTAATTTTAAAGTTGTAAAAATGTTAGTTTCTAAAATATCAACATCATGGAGATATTTCATTTCAGTGTCTTCATGACAGGAAATTCACACGCCTGATTTTAGTCAAAGGTATATAGAAATAAAAGCAAAAAGTACACTTCCTTCAAACTTGCTGGAGTCGTGAAATATGAGAAGCTCTAACTCCTTTGCCAACAGAATAGTGTCGACCCCTCTGCTGCCTATGATTACCTTCCCGGCCGTGGAGGGCACAGGGAGCAAGCCGTTCCGTGAATAGGCCCATAAAGTAGTTCTCAGATGCTAGCTCTAGTACCAAAAGTGAACCTTTGAATCGCCAGCATCAAGTACTAGGCCTACTCTCTATAAAGCTATTTCCGTCATGAAGCTCTTCCCTGATTGGTTAGTTCCTGTAGACGGTTAATTTGGAGGAGGGTAGTTTACATGCCGTCTACAGTTAACCAAAGGCAGCTTGGGAGTTTTTAATGAAGTGTACTTTTTGGTCTTTATTCTATATACTTTTGGTGTAGCTAATTAATTATAAACGATGTGTTTAAAATGAAAGATGCATTTAAATATCTTCTGTTTCAAATAAGTCAGTCAGACTTATAGGGAGTATTTATTATTAACTTATGTCGTAATCAAAAGCAGATAAAAAATAGTATCCTATCCTTGAAATAGGGAAAAGAAATGGTAATTCGAAGCCGAGCTTCCTCGGAGTATATTAAGTGTCGTTTATTGCACAATAGGAGAAGGGTCCCTTTTCCAAGGACAATGACGAATTCTTGGAAACAGGGCATCTTTTCCAGGGACTCGGCTATTTATATATAAATAGCTTCTTTCAGAACCCGAGGAGGTGTTCTATTATAACACATTTTTATCTCTCAAGCTTTTCAATAAACTCACATTTTGTGATCCCGTTAATATTATCCCTGGGAAAGGTTAAGTGGCTAAGTATATTGTTTTCACCCTAGATCCGTGTTCCCAAAGTCCTAAATTGGGTTCATGGACTAAATTGGCATTATCTATAACTGAAAAACGTCTATTATTGGCCTACAAATAATTATTGGTTGACTGAATGTTGCTATGAGTGTCGTTTATAGACCTAGCTTGTTTAAAATATAGGCAATAAAACAATCATGTTTTCACCAACCATTTTGGTCCTGTAAGTCAAGAAGTGATATCTAGTTTATTAGGGAGCAGGTATAAGTTGCTTAAGTATTGGCAAAATACAAGGGGCGGGGGCGTAAAAGGAGGTCGGACTATTTTGCTACACTCTCCTCAGTCGGACAAATACAAAGTAATTTTCGTACTCATTGGCGTCGCCACGCTGACGTGCACGAGTTTTCAAGAACCAATGAGATGCTGGTCTGGTTGTAATTTAGAGGCGGGGGATTAACTCCGTCCGGACAGGCTACGTTTCTTTGGACTGGAGATAAAGAGCTGGAAATGTGGAGGCGAATTTATACCTTCTCCCTAATAAACTAGATAACGATGATAATGGAGTAGAAGCCAATATTTCTTTCTTTCTGTGAACTGCGAACACGTTTGCTCCGATTTGCAAACTGCGAACGCGGTAACAAACATACGTACAGATACCTCCAGTGCAACACCTCTCCGTGATGAAGACCTCACTAGGGGAGAGGGTTAAAATCCAATTTGAACTGTTTAAATATTTGCAGTTTCGACCAAAGTCTGAGACGGTTTACAATTTCCAAGTTTAGATTGCAAATAAAAGATAGTTTTGACCCCAAAAATAAAATCTATTCTAGAGAACTTCAATTGCGATGGGGCTTGGTCATGATATTGTTCGAGTTCACTAACAGCCGTTCTTGGACCAAAGAGAATATACCAAGAGGAGCAGAAAGTCTAGCCTTTCACAATCACAAGGCTTTTGAAAATCCCGGCCACGTTTTTGGAGTAACAACTAGATCCGGTTTTTGTTGATTGGCTAAGCAGCGACGCCTTTTATTGGTTAAATTATGTCGACTGCTTATTTTTGGTGGTGGCAAACAGGGTGAGAAATAAGGCGGTGGAACTGGGCAAATGACCAGTTTAAAAATTGCCTTGACCAGTTTATTTATTAAATACCTGGGGGTCTAGTGGTCACCGTGACCAGTTTTTAAATTCCCCTTCTTTAGTAAAAAATAAATTCCCAGGGCACTGTACCCAGAAGTAGTTTTGATGTATGTAGACATAGTTTACAGGCATGGAGCCTTTCCTACCATTAACAGCTGCTCTGAAAGTATGTAGAAATATTGACCAGTTTTTTAATAAAAACCCTTGGGCTCTACTGGTCAAATGACCAGTTTAAAAATTTTACTTATATCTCACCATTGTGGCAAAGGGTTGATCTCTGGGTTAACCGTTGACGTACAAAAGGTAATTTTTAAGCAGACGACACGGTCACGTGAACAACCAACCGGAACTAGTTTCTCCGAATTCAGAGCCCGTATACCTATTTACAAAGTTTCTGCTCCTCTTGCTATATTCTCCTTGCTTGGACTAAGTGTTTTTGCGTGGAAAGGCCCATTGTGTGGGTACACATTTTACAAAAGAAATCTCCATGAAGTTTCAAAGTGAATAAAAAAAAAGATCTTAGCCGTTCGGACTATAAATCACTCGACGCTTCACAAACACTACTATGCCTACATTCAAATCGTGAATCGATTCATTTCTTACTGTAGGAATTTGAAGACCCAGTATGATCCCTTACCAAAATGAGAGTCTTATTTTAGTATAAAGTAAGTCTAAAATAAGGATCAAGGATATTTGGGTACCAAACTTGTCTCAAAAATAGTTAAAAAATATAATGGTTTCATATTGGACTCATTTGAGACTAAATTTAGTCTTACATAAAAGCGCTCAGTTTTAGAGACTGTAAAAGGAATGCTTCTAGACTTGATTGAGAACACAAATCTGCGACTTATTATAGGACTCCTATAAGACACATTTTAATCTCACCAAATTAGGCTTAGTTTTTGAGATTGGAAAGAGATTCTTTCTACACTTGATTGAGAACACAAATCTGCGACTTATTATAGGACTCCTATAAGACACATTTTAATCTCACTAAATAGGGCTTAGTTTTTGAGATTGGAAAACGATTCTTTCTAGACTTGATTGAGAACACAAATCTGCGACTTATTATAGGACTCCTATAAGACACATTTTAATCTCACCAAATAAGGCTTAGTTTTTGAGATTGGAAAGCGACTCTTTCTAGACTTGATTGAGAACACAAATCTGCGACTTATTATAGGACTCCTATAAGACACATTTTAATCTCACCAAATAAGGCTTAGTTTTTGAGATTGGAAAGCGATTCTTTCTAGACTTGATTGAGAACACAAATCTGCGACTTATTATAGGACTCCTATAAGACACATTTTAATCTCACCAAATAAGGCTTAGTTTTTGAGATTGGAAAGCGATTCTTTCTAGACTTGATTGAGAACACATTTCTGCGACTTATTGTAGGACTCCTAAGAGAAACAATTTAATCTCACCAAATAAGGCTTAGTTTTTGAGATTGGAAAACGATTCTTTCTAGACTTGATTGAGAACACAAATCTGCGACTTATTATAGGACTCCTATAAGACACATTTTAATCTCACCAAATAAGGCTTAGTTTTTGAGATTGGAAAGCGATTCTTTCTAGACTTGATTGAGAACACAAATCTGCGACTTATTGTAGGACTCCTATGAGACACAATTTAATCTCACTAAATAGGGCTTAGTTTTTGAGATTGGAAAGCGAATCTTTCTAGACTTGATTGAGAACACAAATCTGCGACATATTATAGGACTCCTATAAGACACATTTTAATCTCACCAAATAAGGCTTAGTTTTTGAGATTGGAAAGCGATTCTTTCTAGACTTGATTGAGAACACAAATCTGCGACTTATTATAGGACTCCTATAAGACACATTTTAATCTCACCAAATAAGGCTTAGTTTTTGAGATTGGAAAGCGATTCTTTCTAGACTTGATTGCGAACACAAATCTGCGACTTATTATAGGACTCCTATAAGACACATTTTAATCTCACAAAATAAGGCTTAGTTTTTGAGATTGGAAAGCGAATCTTTCTAGACTTGATTGAGAACACAAATCTGCGACATATTATAGGACTCCTATAAGACACATTTTAATCTCACCAAATAAGGCTTAGTTTTTGAGATTGGAAAGCGATTCTTTCTAGACTTGATTGAGAACACAAATCTGCGACTTATTGTAGGACTCCTATGAGAAACAATTTAATCTCACTAAATAGGGCTTAGTTTTTGAGATTGGAAAACGATTATTTCTAGACTTGATTGAGAACACAAATCTGCGACTTATTGTAGGACTCCTATGAGACACAATTTAATCTCACTAAATAGGGCTTAGTTTTTGAGATTGGAAAACGATTCTTTCTAGACTTGATTGAGAACACAAATCTGCGACTTATTATAGGACTCCTATAAGACACATTTTAATCTCACCAAATAAGGCTTAGTTTTTGAGATTGGAAAGCGATTCTTTCTAGACTTGATTGAGAACACAAATCTGCGACTTATTGTAGGACTCCTATGAGAAACAATTTAATCTCACTAAATAGGGCTTAGTTTTTGAGATTGGAAAGCGATTCTTTCTAGACTTGATTGAGAACACAAATCTGCGACTTATTGTAGGACTCCTATGAGACACATTTTAATCTCACTAAATAAGGCTTAGTTTTTGAGATTGGAAAGCGATTCTTTCTAGACTTGATTGAGAACACAAATCTGCGACTTATTGTAGGACTCCTATGAGACACAATTTAATCTCACTAAATAGGGCTTAGTTTTTGAGATTGGAAAACGATTCTTTCTAGACTTGATTGAGAACACAAATCTGCGACTTATTGTAGGACTCCTATGAGACACATTTTAATCTCACTTAATAAGGCTTAGTTTTTGAGATTGGAAAGCGATTCTTTCTAGACTTGATTGAGAACACAAATCTGCGACTTATTATAGGACTCCTATAAGACACATTTTAATCTCACCAAATAAGGCTTAGTTTTTGAGATTGGAAAGCGATTCTTTCTAGACTTGATTGAGAACACAAATCTGCGACTTATTATAGGACTCCTATAAGACACATTTTAATCTCACCAAATAAGGCTTAGTTTTTGAGATTGGAAAGCGATTCTTTCTAGACTTGATTGAGAACACAAATCTGCGACTTATTGTAGGACTCCTATGAGACACAATTTAATCTCACTAAATAAGGCTTAGTTTTTGAGATTGGAAAACGATTCTTTCTAGACTTGATTGAGAACACAAATCTGCGACTTATTATAGGACTCCTATAAGACACATTTTAATCTCACCAAATAAGGCTTAGTTTTTGAGATTGGAAAGCGATTCTTTCTAGACTTGATTGAGAACACAAATCTGCGACTTATTGTAGGACTCCTATGAGACACAATTTAATCTCACTAAATAGGGCTTAGTTTTTGAGATTGGAAAGCGATTCTTTCTAGACTTGATTGAGAACACAAATCTGCGACTTATTGTAGGACTCCTATGAGACACATTTTAATCTCACTTAATAAGGCTTAGTTTTTGAGATTGGAAAGCGATTCTTTCTAGACTTGATTGAGAACACAAATCTGCGACTTATTGTAGGACTCCTATGAGAAACAATTTAATCTCACTAAATAGGGCTTAGTTTTTGAGATTGGAAAACGATTCTTTCTAGACTTGATTGAGAACACAAATCTGCGACTTATTGTAGGACTCCTATGAGACACATTTTAATCTCACTAATAAGGCTTAGTTTTTGAGATTGGAAAGCGATTCTTTCTAGACTTGATTGAGAACACAAATCTGCGACTTATTATAGGACTCCTATAAGACACATTTTAATCTCACCAAATAAGGCTTAGTTTTTGAGATTGGAAAGCGATTCTTTCTAGACTTGATTGAGAACACAAATCTGCGACTTATTATAGGACTCCTATAAGACACATTTTAATCTCACCAAATAAGGCTTAGTTTTTGAGATTGGAAAGCGATTCTTTCTAGACTTGATTGAGAACACAAATCTGCGACTTATTGTAGGACTCCTATGAGACACATTTTAATCTCACTAAATAAGGCTTAGTTTTTGAGATTGGAAAGCGATTCTTTCTAGACTTGATTGAGAACACAAATCTGCGACTTATTGTAGGACTCCTATGAGACACAATTTAATCTCACTAAATAAGGCTTAGTTTTTGAGATTGGAAAACGATTCTTTCTAGACTTGATTGAGAACACAAATCTGCGACTTATTATAGGACTCCTATAAGACACATTTTAATCTCACCAAATAAGGCTTAGTTTTTGAGATTGGAAAGCGATTCTTTCTAGACTTGATTGAGAACACAAATCTGCGACTTATTGTAGGACTCCTATGAGACACAATTTAATCTCACTAAATAGGGCTTAGTTTTTGAGATTGGAAAGCGATTCTTTCTAGACTTGATTGAGAACACAAATCTGCGACTTATTGTAGGACTCCTATGAGACACATTTTAATCTCACTTAATAAGGCTTAGTTTTTGAGATTGGAAAGCGATTCTTTCTAGACTTGATTGAGAACACAAATCTGCGACTTATTGTAGGACTCCTATGAGAAACATTTAATCTCACTAAATAGGGCTTAGTTTTTGAGATTGGAAAACGATTCTTTCTAGACTTGATTGAGAACACAAATCTGCGACTTATTGTAGGACTCCTATGAGACACATTTTAATCTCACTAAATAAGGCTTAGTTTTTGAGATTGGAAAGCGATTCTTTCTAGACTTGATTGAGAACACAAATCTGCGACTTATTATAGGACTCCTATAAGACACATTTTAATCTCACCAAATAAGGCTTAGTTTTTGAGATTGGAAAGCGATTCTTTCTAGACTTGATTGAGAACACAAATCTGCGACTTATTATAGGACTCCTATAAGACACATTTTAATCTCACCAAATAAGGCTTAGTTTTTGAGATTGGAAAGCGATTCTTTCTAGACTTGATTGAGAACACAAATCTGCGACTTATTGTAGGACTCCTATGAGACACAATTTAATCTCACTAAATAAGGCTTAGTTTTTGAGATTGGAAAACGATTCTTTCTAGACTTGATTGAGAACACAAATCTGCGACTTATTATAGGACTCCTATAAGACACATTTTAATCTCACCAAATAAGGCTTAGTTTTTGAGATTGGAAAGCGATTCTTTCTAGACTTGATTGAGAACACAAATCTGCGACTTATTGTAGGACTCCTATGAGACACATTTTAATCTCACTAAATAAGGCTTAGTTTTTGAGATTGGAAAGCGATTCTTTCTAGACTTCATTGAGAACACAAATCTGCGACTTATTATAGGACTCCTATAAGACACATTTTAATCTCACTAAATAAGGCTTAGTTTTTGAGATTGGAAAGAGATTCTTTCTACACTCTAAGAAATGGAAGTGTTAAAAAAGTGTTAAAATGGTGTAAACACCGTAAAAACACCCAAAAGAGAGTTTTATTACGTTGAGTTTTTAGGGGCCAATTAAAAGTGTAAATTCGGTGTAAAATAACACCATAAAACACCGTTTTGAAATTAAACATGTAAAATTATAGTATACTGCGGTTTTTTAAAAAAGGTCTTTCATTTTCATTAATGTTTTAATATTAAAGTCAATCCGAACAGTAAAAAATTATTGAAAACCTTATTTTTAAACGTTTTTTTAAAGATGATATTCATGAAAGAATATATTTTTATCCATTAAATAAAATTAACAAGGAAATTCTTAATCCAACGGTATTGTACATTCATAAAGCACTGCTAAACGTGTTAGGTGACACTCTTAAAAGTGTTATGCGACACTCTCGCAGTGGCGTCGCTAGGCCTTTTATGGGGGCTATAGCGCCCCCAAATTTAAAAGTTAGCCCCCTCAAAATAATCCGTAAACTATACCAAAAAATTGCTCGTAGCCCCCTAAAATTCTTTAACAATATAGTGTATATAAATTATAATGAAAAGTTCGTTAAGGTTCATCTTTGTAGAGATGAATTTCAATATCAAACAGTAGTGGGGACTAAAAGCAAACGAAAACTAAACTTAAAAAAGACGAGCGAAATTCTTTCATCTACAATTGTCTCATAGTCAATAACTCGGTTCCGTACTCTTTATCATAAAAGTTTGTATATCTTTAATATACGAATAATAAGATTAAGCCCCCAAATTTCAAGCCCTAGCAACGCTATTGCACTCTTGAAAGTGTTACGCGATACTCTTAAAAGTATTGTGTGACACTAAAAAAACGAGACTAGGTTAGGTACTGGCCTCACAGTAGGGCGACTATTATTATTATTGTTACAATTGGGGAGAGGGGGCTCACATCCTTGCACCAATGTCAGAGGCATATTGTGCACCCACATATTCAGGCCTTGAAGAGACCTGTGGCCACGGTGTAGCGTAGAATTCGTTCCACCGTTATGGACTATAGACGCCAGCTTGAGAGGCCAACATGTGGGGCACATGCTTTTGTGACATGTCTTATCTTTATTTTGAGTAAAATTAGAGTAGAAAATGGTTTTTTTTTTAAATATTTTAGAGTAGATTCGGTCAAACGCGTTTCTGGTGTTCGAAAAACTCTTCGTGAAAAGAGATTGTTAAATTTAACGAGTTCGTCTGTATCTACTGCTGGGATATTATAGCCTCCAAAACCAATTTAACACCCGATGCATTTTTACTAATTTAAAACTTTCTGCCTTTTCAGAAGTTATTAAGTCGGTGAAAATGACCAACATATCATGCAGTTTCACGCTGATTTTGTGCAGTTTCACATTGCATGAGAGAACTACCCTTGCCTAAAGGGTTATAGCTCTGCATGTTAGAACTGTACTCTTAAGTTCTCTCAAGGTGGAACCTTGCTATGAATATAGCGCTATTCGCGAATAAATCAAACACTCTGAAAGGTGTTATGCGACACTCATATGAGAGTAAAAAATTAACTTTTAGTTCGATATAAGAGTTAAAAAGGTGTTAAACTACACCTCTATTGCACCATTTTATTCTTATCTTTGACACCAATTGCTCAAATAAGTGTTATTAAACCCTTTTAGGCGTGTAAATGAACACCTGTAACGGTGTCAAATTTGGACCCATATAAACTACTTTTAAAGGTGTTAGGGCACACCCCATATTCTTAGAGTGTACCAGCATAGTTTTTTCCTTGTTTTTTTTGCAATTTGCAATTAAACAACAGAAAATCGAGGGAATCTTGCAATAGTATACAAGTAAGAGACTCGAGGGAATCTTACAATAGTATACAAGTAAGAGACTCCAGGGAATCTTACAATAGTATACAAGTAAGAGACTCCAGGGAATCTTACAATAGTATACAAGTAAGAGACTCCAGGGAATCTTGCAATAGTAAACAAGCAAGAGACTCCAGGGAATTTTATAATAGTATACAAGGAAGAGACTCGAGGGAATCTTACAATAGTATACAAGCAAGAGACTCCAGGGAATCTTTAATAGTATACAAATAGAGATGCGAGGAAATCTTACAATAGCATCCAAATACGACACTCCAGGGAGTCTTACTACAGTGTCCGAAGTAGAGACTAGAGGGAATCTTGCTATAGTGTCCAAATGAAAGACTCTATGAAATCTTACAATAGTGTCCAAAAAAAAAGACTGCAGGAAATCTTACATTAGCATTCAAATACGACACTCCTGGAAGTCTTACTACAGTATCCGAAATAGAGACTAGAGGAAATCTTACTATAGTGTCAAAAAAAGAAACTCGAGGGAATCTTACTATAGTATCCCAATAAGACACTCCTGGGAATCTTACTATAGTGTCCGAAAATGTGACTCGGGGAGTCTTACTATAATGTCCAAATAAGGGACTCGAGGGAATCTTACTAAAGTGTCCAAAAAGAGACTCGAGGGAGTATTACTCTAGTATCAAAATATGAACACCCGATGGAAACTTACAATAGTATCCAAAATAGAGATTCGAAAGAATCTTACTATAGTGTCCAAAAAAGAGACTTAATGGAATGTCCAATTAAGAGACTCGAGGGGTACTGCTACAAGTCTTGTAATTTAGAAATCCAAACTCAAATAAGTCTCGTTTTTGGACTGCCGGTGTACCTAGTGGGGACTTATTACGGTACTTAAATAAGTCTTGAATTCGAACCGCGATTTTGGCAAGGGAAATTCTTACCTAACAGATGCACGGAGGGAAAAAAGTTGATAATACCCACAACATAGTTCCCAAGATAGGTTCCATAAGTTGCCACTGGTTACAAACTGAGCTTGTCATGAAAGTGATTGAAGTAGGATCATAGATTCTTCGTAATGCAGACTAAAATAGGACTAGATGGAAGTCCTGCATGCAAAAACTCAACACCGAGTGTAGGATTCATTCTCGCTTACGTCGTCTCCCTCGAACTAGCTCGAGCTGTAAGTCTCTAGCATTGCGAAGCATAGATAGTGTCATACTATGGAAAAATCTTATTAACTAATGATACAGCAATAGTTACTATACGCACT
>JAEQBA010002064.1:0-23748 GCA_019434445.1 Phalangium opilio | reverse complement strand
TTAAAGTGACACCTGGTGAGTCGCTGTCAAAGGCTTAGTACAGACTTAAACGGAAAAAATTAACCGAGTGTAGTCAACTCTCGCTTGTCGTTCTTGAATCTTGAACTAGCTCGAGCTGTTAGTCTCTAGCATTACGAAGTACAGTTATTGTCATACTTATGGAAGGAACATATCTTATAAACTTATGAAAATAAGGTCATACTTCTGGATAGTACAAAACTTTGTATCGAAGATACAATAAGCTGGATTTTGAAATTTAAACCAAGGCGTCACTTTTCAGTAGGCAATGCATTAAGCTAATCTCTGCTAAACGTCAAGAACGCACCATCCTAAATTAAACTTTGAAACTAATATTTTAACAATTTGAAACTTAACTAAACCTTTCCAAGGCATCAGGCATCACTCAATAGCCGCATCGTAAATGTAATACGATATTAAACCTCCCTTCTGAAGAGATAATGCATTTCCTCGCGTCATTATAAAGTATATTACATTATCTGCCTTCTTCAAAATTTAATTGAGTAGAAATAGATCAATGTCCATTATCCGTAATATAATTCCATTCGCGTTGTACACGGTAACGAAGTTTAGGTATGACACAACGTAATCATTACCTCCTAAACCCCCTGTATGACTTCGTTAATGGTATCTTGACGAACACAGTTTAGACCCTTAACAGGTTTTCGTCGGTTATTTGTTCGTCCAAGCAAAATATTTATGCAAAATTATTACAATAAATATGGAAGTTTATTTACCATAACCCCATAATACTCTATATAAGTATGAGTCGAATTATGCCAGGCATATCTCTGAACAATATTTATTTAAAACTAGCTATGCTAATATGGAGGAGAGAAGGTTATACTTAAGTAGCATCTTGAACGAGAAAAAGATGGAGTGGTAACACCCATACCTATAACGTTGCTTCTCTACGGAACGACACCGAAGTCCTCCCAGCACCCTCAGCGTTTAGGAATGGTAAAGGACGCCCCCTCTCTCTTAAAAATAGAAGCTAGTTCTGATACATATACAATGGCGCTACGCGGCAGCACTTAACAAATGCCTACCAAAGGGTAGGGGCGTGCGTAAGGTACACTGGGAGAGTTTCAGTGTTGCAGGTGGTCATCATCAATATCGCTCCATCTTACCTCATTTCTCCCTGGTAACATAGTCTATAGCACTAACACGAGAGGGCCCTTCGTAAAATTTACCCATCGTTTGAGGCTAGGCATAGGCTTAAGGTACCAACTGGTTACAGCAACAAGAACTACTATTTACACGTGACTAAGCTAGTGAAATATTTCCACCGAGAGGTGGAGGGCTGCACTAAATGATGTCCAACCTTGAAAAGCATTCTGGGATTTTTAAACCTTGAAGGACAGATGGATGGACAAACAAACCACTTTATCAAATAAATATTAGGTATGTATAGTGGCCTGACTACTTAGTGTAATGAACTTATGGTATTTTCGATTACGTAATAAGGCTTCAGTGCCCCTTCCTTTTTTAGTGCTTCTGTTCCACGCCCTTCAGTTAGTTATTCTATGCATAAAGGATTTACCAAGGTGGAAAGTATTCCTAACGTCATGCGTCCCAAAATCAATTTCATTTGCCTAATCACTCGGATCCAATATAGATAGCCTGAGGTGCGGGGCCCCGTCAATTCCCTTAATGCTTAAAGAGAGTCTTAAAAATTCGCTACCCCTTTTTTCACCCCGTTCGTTTTAGTATCTAGTCCCTTCTTTCGACTCAGGACTTTCGCTTTCCTAGAGAAGAAATAAGTTTTTTCCTTGGTCTGTTTTATTTTTGAGTTTCCTGAAGCGAAAAGAAAGTGTTGCAGAAATTTTAAAGAGTTAGGGACGTTTTTCCATATCTTTCATTAATGTCCATGAAACTTAGGAAAACAAATTTCTCGCGTCTAAGCCCTAAGAATCTCGAACGAAATTTTGATTAATTAATTAATAAATAATTGGCATTGAACGATTTTAGTTAATGAGAATCTACACGTTTCGAATGGTATAGCTCTTAATTTTCAAAAGATCCCGTGGATGTTTTCGGAATCGAACCGTGATATAAATAAGTTTTGATGCCCTGTAGGTTGTGTTTGGCAAAAATGCTGTTCTGCTGTTCCATTTTCCTAAATTATGCTCTGAAACAGTTGATTGTGAACTTCCTTTTGCCATTTTAGACCACCTATACCCATTCAAGTCAAGAGTTGTTTAACATTCACACACGAACTCAGACGGTTAGAGCATTGGGACGGTGACCCAAGGTCGGTGGTTCAAATCTACTCTGGGGTGTTAAGTTATTTTCACCTCAGGGTTATGTTACCTCTAATCATGGACAGGCAACTGAATAGGAAGCTAGGTTTACTTAGAGCAACGCCTAACACCAGCCTTGTGGTGGCGGATGTCGCAAATTTATCACCAAACCCTAGTAAACTAGTAGAATTCGGCAATAAATTGCTGCAGGTAGACGAGTGAGGGCGCGTCTTACGTATTACCATTTATTAACCCCGGTTTAACACGGCTTTGCCCGTCCAATGTTAGGTGGTCTGAGCTGAAATTCAAATAGCATGACACTTGTACGTCACAATATTACTGATTTTTTTCAAATTGCAAAAAATTAATGTATACTCAAGAACTG
Organism: Phalangium opilio; assembly: GCA_019434445.1. NCBI lineage: Eukaryota > Metazoa > Arthropoda > Arachnida > Opiliones > Phalangiidae > Phalangium > Phalangium opilio. The sequence continues at coordinate 21,102 of JAEQBA010002064.1, read as the reverse complement.
AATCTTTAGAGTATTAATTCAGGATGGAAAACGTTTTAAGTAACCCTTTAAAATGCCCATGACACTTTTCTTAATGACTGGCTATAGACGAAGATGGACAGGCGCGTGTCTTTAAGAGCTTGGTGGCTTTATGGTTGGCGTCTTCCTTCTTCGCGGATATTTTAATGACATTAAAAGTATTGACTTTATTTCGCAAAAGGAGAATTTTCATGGCCTGTTGCATTCGGAACGAAAACGAATTTGTCTTGAGGTGTCAAGAGAAGGGCGAGTTTTGGCTGTAGCATTCAGAATCCGCAGTAGAGGATTAATTTAAATTAAAGTGGAATTGGAAACTTAAGATGGCGCTGATTAAAGGCTTAAACCTCTCGTCTGGAAAACTATTGTCTTCTCAAATTCATTCTATCCGGCTCTGTCCAAAGCGAGCGAGGGATTCAACCAATAGTATTCTTGCTTCTGCCAGAAAATGTACGTCCCTTTTGCACGATGAATCGCCTTTATACGTTCAGCCCATGTCATTAACGTAGATTCAGGGTTAGTAGATTATGTGGTTGAGAAGCTCCTAATCACGAGACCTAAGCCGAAAATGCGATAATTGAAAATCGCGCCCTTCGATATCGCCGGATCTCTGGCGTATATTGGTTTAGAGCGTCTATACCTCAACCTAGGCATCCCGTTATCTGTCTGTATATATTATATGTGATTATCAAAGAGTTGCTTCATTCCTATACATGGAAACGTCATACCGTCTAGCTGTTATCTCAGTAGCTTCCCCAACAGGGGGCTTACAATATCCTCTATTGCAAAAGCGCCTCCAAATCTGGAGATAGGCCTACACAATATATTCCATTCTCTACCGATCTAGGGTCTATATCCTAAACATAATATGATAAACAGTAGAAAGCGTTAAAGTATTAAATCAGTACAGAAAAAACAGACCTGAACTGAGTTATCCAGAAAAATTGCTTCATCGTAAAATGTGTTCATAAGTCTTTCTGACATCAAAACATCCTACGTGACCTCATGTACAGTTGTGGATTTGAATGGAGAATTAATTTTCTGAACAATAAACCGCCATGAGATTGCTTAAATCATAATTAAATGTACTCTGCACTTCCTTTGATAAGTCAAAGCTACTGAATGACATCAAAACATCTTGCGTGACCTGATTGGAAAGGTCAAGTTGACGCGTCAAGGGTTATTTCATTCTCAAAACCCCTAAGACATTTTCTCAGCTATCTAATCTACAAATTCCTTCTGGTAAACACTACCCTTCCAACCTGAGACACTACTGCAGTCGACAGCTATAGGTGTCTTACCATCACCCTTTTTGAAAATATTTTTAGATCTTCTTGAATTTTCATACGATTTGTGAGCCCTATAACCACCGCCGCCTGACCTTTTCGCCTTTTATTCCCTGTCATTTTCTATTGAATTCTTCCTCGTAGACACTAATCTTCCCTTCTGCGCCTTAAGTCTCTAAACCAGGAGGAAAGGGCGGCAATTTTCCCAAAGGAACCCTCGTGTTTCGAGTTCCTTAGTCCCTGGACCAGTGTTCCCCCTTGGTATGTTATAGTTTTAGACGAGGACTATAGAGAGTACTGTCCAATTTACGAATTACAATTAAGCTCTTCCTTTCAGCGAGAGGTTTGCGACGACTACTCGCATCGTCTTTTAATTGGTTACACTCTTGGAATGTTTTAATTTGATCTTAGAAAACCCGGTTTTTAACCCGGAGTGAATGGTTCAATCTCAGATTGTAAATTTCACTAGATGATTGATTGAAATGTTAATTTGGTCTAGGCTAGAATGCGGTTAAATTTGGTACGATCTAGAATATACTTAGTGGCAATATAACCCGAGTAAAGGGGGATTATTTCATGGTTCGTAAAAAACCAGTCCATCGGGTTTTATTGGGTTTTAGCAATTGTAGTAATTGTCGTTCAAAAGTCACAGCTTAGTAAAAATTCGCTAAATCTTTAATAGAAATAATAAACTTTTGAAGTTGATGCAATAGATATCTTAAAGCTATCTTAAAAAATAAATTATTTTATCATTTAAATTCATAAAAATTGTAGATTTTATTTATGGGTTTTATTTAGTGGGTTTTTATGGTATTGGACTTCGAACCTTTGATTATTTATGATCTCTGAGTGACCGCTCGTAGTTGATCATAGGACAAATTTATGTATGAAAATAGCGTGAGTTCTCTTCAGTTTTTGAAAAAGATTTAACAGTGATATTTGTAAATATTTAGAGATATTAAAATAGCATGCTCGCAAACTGAAGTAATCTTCTGCTAAGGATAAACTATACATAGTTTTTAGGCTATGATGATCCATACCAATTACATATGGAGACCAGTCTACTTGTAGGATTAAATAGTCTGTACTTTTATCCTCCAAGTAGCCCGGAAACTGTGCATACCTATTGGTGTTTAAAAATGCTTTTTGAAAATCTGAAACATTCAAAATAGGTCAAAAATAAAGGAACAATACTTAAAAAAAATTAAGACAACTTTCCATTTCCAAAAAGAATCAAATTCTATAGCCAATCTTGAACTTCAAAATGATTTATGGTACAACCCCCCTGTATGCATAATGTCATTTATGTATTTTTTACTTACCCTTATAATATAGAATATAGATTATAACTTTAACCAAGAAGTGATATCTAGTTTACAAGGGAGAAGGTATAAATTGGCCACATTCCAGTTCAAACGTAGGTCCGGAGTTAATCCTCGCCGCCTCTAAATTACAACCAGCATCCCATTGGTTCTTGAAAACTCACGTCAGCGCGACGCGAATGACGAAAATTACGTATTTTCCGACTGAGGAGAGGCTGCGAAATAGCCCGGCCTCCTTTTACGTTGCCCCTTGTATTTTGAAAGGGGGACTGGGACTATGGCATGCGAATACTGAGGCATCTTATACCTTCTCCCTAATAAACTAGATATCACTTCTTGCTTAAACATGAAATAATGGGAGATTTTGATAAATGTAACCTATAGATTAGAAATCCATTTTTTTAACAAAGAAATAAAATTCTCTTTTCTATATACATAATGTACAATGAACTTTTCCCGCGCTGCCACTGGTATTATAGTATAAATCCTACAGGATCTATTTTACATTTAGATGGTTTAGAAATATAGCCCCATAATATATTGAAGGCGGCTGAATAGTGGCATTTTTACGATTTTGTGCTTTTTTGGGTTCCCCCCCCCTCCTCCAAATCTCAAGTTAGGGTTAATAGATGGCATGGTTGAGTAGAGACATTTTGCAAATAAACCTAGACGAAGCTAGAAATAAGCTCTGCTATGTAACTAAGAGGAAAATTACGCTTTGAATTTTTAATACTTTTCTTTCAAAATGTGTCCCCGTATATCAGCGAACAAAAAATTTACAAAAAGAACACAATTCAGGTAAGATTGTTCGAAAAAATAATCGAGATAGCTTTTTAATTGTTAAAAAACTTGACATGGAATGGCCAAAAAGTTGTTAGTTAAAAAACCAACTCACAATTTGAGAATTTTATGTCATTTTGAAATTGGTTAATTAAGTTCTCGCGCGATGTTGTTTAATTGTTTTACGCCAATTAAAACCATCCCAAAAAGTCCAATTTCTTACATTTCATGGAGGATAATCATGTATCACGAAATGTAAGGCATAATTTTAATTGCAAATGATTATTTTATTGGTAAGAGTGTTATTTAAGTTATATTTTAAATTCCTTGTGGATTTTTGTCCCACGTCAAGACAATCAAGGTTTGTGGGTTGATAGCTGAGGATTTAGTACCAAACAGTTATAGAATTCATCATAGCACGTTGCGATGCCCATCTGAAGTTTGATGAGCAGCAGAGCAAACTAAAAGGTGCATGAGCCTGGGAAGAATCATGTTACATAACTAAAGTATTAAGAGAATACAGGGTGTCATACTTCTCCTATTATCCCCTTCTGTTATTAGTTAAAGGATAGTAGAATACAAAACCCTCAGAAACAATATAGTAGTCAAAATTTAACTTTATTATCCCTTTAAATCTAATTTGAAATCTCACATACTTTATTTTCAAATACGTAAATGTATGCCTACTCTCTGAAAAATTGTCTACGAACAGCGGAAATAATTATAAATTTCTTTCTGGAATTCGTCATTTTAAACAAGAGCGACTAGCAGTAGGTATATTTGTATCCAACATAAACTATTGGTACTATTTTCCTCCTTATGAGATTTAACATTGCACATTCATCCGCCTTATCCTTTGGCAAAATCCTCAATATTGTCACCAGATGGACAAAACTACTACTCTTTATTTCCAAAAAAAAAAATGTTATGTCGCATTCCTAAACAAAATTGGAAGCGTTGAAGGAAAGTCTATAATGGAGCTAGCTTTTGAGGGGCACCTACTACTACCCATGGAAAATCATTAATATCTTTCGGCGTCTCTTTTTGTTATTTCCAAAAGGGCACTCACTCTCTCTTTTGCCCTTTAGTGGGTGGGTCACGGGTGGGTCAATGTCCGAATTGAGCGAATTCTCCAATATATTTCTCTTCTTCTTTTTTTTAGAAACTTTTCCGGATTCATTAGTATTCCGTTTTTCATTTCCTAAAAAAGTTTTTTGGACTATTTTAATTTAAATTCGTCGTCTGATGGTGGGACTTTTTTTATTATTTGAAACGGTTTGCTTTTTAAAGGGAAGGTGAAACATTGTTGAACATTCAATTGCGTTTTCGCAACACGTGAAATTATATAAATCTTGTGAAAAATATGTAGATATTTAGTATATTATAGTTGGATATATCTTATAGATAGTGGACGGACAAGTGTTGCCAGTCATTTGTGATAGCAATAAAACCGCTATCTACAACAGACTGAAAAGCAAGTAGTTCTTATCAATTTAGACTTTTAAACAAAAGAAAAGAGAAACTACATTTCGAGCATACCTATTTTTCGATTCATAAGATTTAAAATGAGTTACTTAAATTTCAATCTTCTAGAAAGCCATTTATATTAATGTTAAATTTCGTTGAGAACTTTATACTTTTATTTAATCCTTTAAGTTCTATACTAGAGCAATCCTTTAAGTACTGTACTAGAGCAAGAAGTGATATCTAGTTTATTAGGGAGAAGGTATAAGATGCCTAAGTATTCGCGTGCCATAGTCCCAGTCCCCTTTCAAAATACAAGGGGGGTCGTAAAAGGAGGCAGGGCTATTTCGCCTGTTCTCAGTTGGAAAATATGACTGTAATTTAAGTAATTCGCGTCGCGCTGACGTGAGTTTTCACAAACCAATGAGATGCTGCTTGTAATTTAGGGGCGTGGATTATAACTCCGGACTTACGTTTGGACTGGAAATGTGGCGAATTTATACCTTCTCCCTAGTAAACTAGATATCACTTCTTGACTAGAGTCTATTGCAACTGCAGACTGGTATTTGATTAAACATTCAGTTATTTCGAGTAATTTAAAGTGCTATTCAAGGAGCACTAAGAGGTAATGAAATATTTAATTTGTTTCAAAGGCATTTTTAAGTGACGAATTATATTTTCTTTTTATAAAACAAGTTATAGTTAGTTTCGATAAGTGAATTTCAATGTTCTCTTGTTTATACTTGCAATTAAAAACGGTTTTTGCCGGGAAAGCATTGTTAAAAATTGAAAAGACATTATAATTCAAAAGTTTCTTAAAATTCTTACCCCAAAAAATCTTTTTAAGCCTTGATTTGACCCAAAAATTAACGTTAAAACTGAACTGAACAAATAAATATTATCAGAAGAAGGGGATAATAGAAGAAGGATGACACTTTGTATCCTCTTAATACATTAGTTATGTAAAGTGATTCTTCCCAGGATTATGCACCTTTTTGTTTGCTCTCCTGCTCATAAAACTTCAGATGGACAAGGCACCGTGCTAGGGTGAATTCTATAACTGTTTAGTATACTAAATCCTCAGCGATCAACCCACAAACCTTGATTGTCTTGACGTGGGGCAAAAAAACACAAGCGCATCCATGCACCTTGGCACATAGTTAAGCGCAAATATAGAGTAATGATGAGGGAACTATTTATCGCGTATGTTCTAATTCGGTTTAGTAAACTTGCTCCAAATGTATAATGATGTTGGGAAGACTCATGTTGCAATTACCCTAGCCGCTTTGTGCTCGTACACTTCTCTCGAAGAGAAGTATTATATACTTCTGGTATTATTAATAAATTCTTGCTAGACCACTCAAATGCGTTATTCAACCACAGTGCTTTGATGTTTCAAATTAATATTAAATATTTTTAGTTATGTGCTCCCAAGCATTGATTGTCCCCTAAAACAAGGAATTAGCCACACATATGAAGCAATTAGCTTTACTTTACCAGCATATGCACACTTCTACTCATTAAACAGCACACTTCTTCTGTAGATAAAGGCGCAATATCGTTCTTAGATTGAAGACTATTGAATTGGTTGATATGTCTTATACTCCATACACATGTCAGGGAGCCCACCGGTCCTATAATTCCTATAAATTCCTATATTTTTGAACATGTCCTATATTATCCTATAATTTCATGAAAGGTCCTATAATATCCTATATTTTTGACTTAGTCGAAGTTTTCGTATAGTTTAGCATCAAATTTATCAAAATTTAGCTTTTTTTTATCGAGATCACATTTGAATAGACACCGAAATTGTGGAGCTCGCTTAGGATTTTTTATATATTATATTATGTTATATTTTAATTAAGTTCTTCTGAGTTTTCAAAGTAAAATCCAATTTGATATTTTTTATTTTTTGGGATTTTTTTACATATTTTAAGCCCAAAATTGTATTATATTAGAGCATTTTTAGTCCTATATTTTCCTATAAAAACACATTTTTTCTCCTATAAAATCCTATAATTCCGGAAAAAAATTCCTATTTTTCCTATAAGGAATTTAAATTTAACAGTGGGCTCCCTGTTTACAAGCACTTTTTTTAGATTTACAAGCACTTTTTGTTAGATTTACAAGCACTTTTTGTTAGATTTACAAGCACTTTTTGTTAGATTTACAAGCACTTTTTGTTAGATTTACAAGCACTTTTTGTTAGATTTACAAGCACTTTTTTTAGATTTACGAGCACTTTTTTTTAGATTTACGAGCACTTTTTTTAGATTTACGAGCACTTTTTTTAGATTTACGAGCACTTTTTTTTAGATTTACGAGCACTTTTTTTAGATTTACGAGCACTTTTTTTAGATTTACGAGCACTTTTTTTTAGATTTACGAGCACTTTTTTTTAGATTTGCGAGCACTTTTTTTAGATTTACGAGCACTTTTGTTTTTAGATTTACAAGCACTTTTTTTTAGATTTACAAGCACTTTTTTAGATTTACAAGCACTTTTTTTAGATTTACAAGCACTTTTTTTAGATTTACAAGCACTTTTTTTAGATTTACAAGCACTTTTTTTAGATTTACAAGCACTTTTTTTTAGATTTACAAGCACTTTTTTTTAGATTTACAAGCACTTTTTTTTAGATTTACAAGCACTTTTTTTTAGATTTACATTACAGGGAGCCCACCGGTCCTATAATTCCTATAAATTCCTATATTTTTGAACCAGTCCTATATTATCCTATAATTTCATGAAAGGTCCTATAATATCCTATATTTTTGACTTAGTCGAAGTTTTCGTATAGTTTAGCATCAAATTTATCAAAATTTAGCTTTTTTTTATCGAGATCACATTTGAATAGACACCGAAATTGTGGAGCTCGCTTAGGATTTTTTATATATTATATTATGTTATATTTTAATTAAGTTCTTCTGAGTTTTCAAAGTAAAATCCAATTTGTTATTTTTTATTTTTTGGGATTTTTCTACATAGTTTAAGCCCAAAATTGTATTATATTAGAGCATTTTTAGTCCCATATTTTCCTATAAAAATACATTTTTTCTCATATAAAATCCTATAATTCCGGAAAAAAATTCTTTTTTCCTATAAGGAATTTAAATTTAAGAGTGGGCTCCCTGACATGTGTATCTATTTCCTTGTGTATAGGATCCAATCAATGTTTGGAAGCTATAGGCCTACACTTTCCGCTCAGTTGACCCTAAGAAGATAAAACGAACACTTCATAAAATGAGTGGGCGAAAATGACGTCAACAAACTTAGATATAAATTGGCCAAAATAAGGACTTAATGAAACTGTCTAGGTTTGATATTGATCGTCCCACGAGACCACCGAGGATGTTTGACGTTGAAACTAAACTAAATAGATAACGAAATTTAGGTCAAATAAATTTTCTTCACGTTTTGTCACGTTTTCGCGGGCTGTAGAAATCTTAAGGTAAATAAATATAGCTTGGAACGCCTGGAAGCTTAGAGCCAATATTGGAGCTCTCTAAATAAGATTTTTACTCATCAGGATCGAGCCTTATGGACCTAACTCGATATAAAAGCATAAGTTTATAAGGTATGTTCCATAAGTATGACACTACCTATACAAGTTCGTAATGCTAGAGAGACTTACAGCTCGAGATAACTAGTTCAAGAACGACAAGCGATAATTGAAGCCCTACACTCGGTGGTTAATTTTACAGGTCTTCCATCTTCCTATTTAGTCTGTATTACTAAGCCTTTGACAGCGCCTCGCCAGGCGTCACTTTATCTCGAATCTATGATGCTAACTAAGAAAGCGGCTCTGTTTTCGAAAGAGTCTGTGAAATAAGTTATACCGAAACCTTCAGACACCTTAAATGTTTAAACAGATTGAAGTACAACAAATGAGTTGTTTGGTTGTACATTATTTATAAATAACAACAAATAACAACTTAAGGGATAATTTTAATTTTAATCGTCCTCTTTCTGTTAAAGTACGTTTAAAATTAACGTGTTTACTATCTTGGACTGAAACGTAAACCCAGAGTTATTTATATTTAAATAACAATCTGTTTTCGTTATTGAATTTCATATATAGCCATATATTTATGTGTACAGGTATCGTTCGTACTAAGATAGTGGTTTTAAATTAAACATAAACCACACAGTTTTTAGTTTATGAGGAAATCTGTTATATTTATAAACTATAAACAATATTCAGTGGAGGTTTTCTATCATTACTTTGAGAGTTAAAACCATGTTACGAAGAAATGTAACAAATAATTTTTGTTTTTAAAAACCCATGAATTAAATCGCAACACCCTGTAGGAATAAACCATGTCATATTTTTCTCCAACTATACTCTAGACATTGATGCGGTTGAGTGTAGTAGATTTCGGAAATTAAACTTTATAAGATCCAATATTGCTAAAACGTAAACATCCTCTCTTTGGCAAACTCAAAGCTAGACTATATATACAGGGTGTTTCTGGTAAGTCTGCCATAAATTAAGGGGGATGTTCTTAGGGAAATCGATTTTGAGTCGAAAATGTAACTTCTAACTTCTTTCTTCACTTTTCTGTCCGGGCCACTGTTTTCAAGTTAAGATTTGAGTGTTTTATGGATGACCCCTTAATTATATTAGTAATAATTGTCTAAATCAGTTTCTTAATTAAATATAAGGGGTTCGTCAGTAAAATACTGCAATCTTGACTCGAAAACAGTGTGTCCCTTGTGACAAAATGGAGATAGAAGTTACATTTTCGACTCAAAATCGTGCACCCAAAGAACATCCTCCCTCAATTAATGGCAGACTTCTCAGAAACACCGTGTATATATTCGCTTTGTCGTCGTAGATATAGGGGGTTAGAGTTACACTGAAATCCTACGTGACGAAAGACCGAAAAGTTTCTACGACCTAAATTGTCGTTGGTAAGATTTAATTTGGCTTCGGTTAAATTTTCCTTTTCTCTTTTAATGAAGTAGAAAATCCGTTTAAATCCTTGAAGAGATTTTAACGAAATGTTTTCAAAAGTTCATAGTTTTGTAGTAAAGTAAACACAGTTTCAAACGATACAACAGTTTTGACTCAACTCGAGTTGAGTAAACTAGTTGGCATGTGTAAATAGAAGTTGTATGAGCTCAACTACCGAAAGATTTTCATGAGGAAAACTGATCTATGATCCATTTTTTTTTACTTATCTAAACAAGTTAAAGAGTATCATCTGAAAGAGCCTTAAGAGATATCCCTTTATACATAATGTTCCAAAAAGTGTTTAGGACCGAAATACAGTGGGTTATATGGGAAATCAGTTTTGAGCTGAAATTGTTCTCCTTATAGTCACCGTTTAAAAATTATCAACGGAGTGTTTAACTGATAACCCCTTAATTAAATTTGCATGGTCTTTCAGTTTCTTACATAAATTTAAGGGGTCATCCGTAAAACTCTCTAGTCACAGCTCGTGACCTTTAGGAAAAAGGGCCATGGACTATTTTCAACTCAAGATTGATTTCCCATAGAACACATTGCACTTCGGACATAACCACTCTTTTTAAAACACGACGTGCGCCCATAAAAAAAAATAAAAAAATTAAATTATAAACTGTTTTCGGAAAATGGAATTGTTCTTGAAAAAATAAAAATAATTAAAGAAAAAATTCAATATCTAGAATAATTTTTATTCAGCCTTGGTCCTAGCCAAGACGTTTTTCTACAATAATTTATTTGTGACGACCTCACAATATGAACTTCTGTGTAGTTTTATATTGGAGATTTTTCCAAATGGGGTTTCGTTTATTACCAAATACAGTTCCAAGAGAGTTTTATATATCGGCAATACAAACCCCAAATAACTAATGAAATCGCAAAATACTTTGCGCTGCTTTGATTAGTTATTTTGGTTTGTATTGCAGATGAGGTTTTCTTAGAAGGAATTATGTTTTAAAATATTCTGGTGCTGCGAAGTTTGAGAAAGGGACTTAGTTCTTGGTAAATTGCTTTGGGAATTGAATAGGTTTCAATTTGTTTGTTCATTGATTGGAATATATCTTGGTTTGTTTTGTAAGATGTCCCTAAAGAAAATTGTTAAAATTTAAACTTTATATACGAGTTAGATATTATTTTACGGAGGTGTATTGATTTGTTTATTATTATGTAATATTAAAAAGATAGCTGCGCAGATAAGTTTGGTGTGAATTAATCTGTGTGCTCTTTGAGTCAAACCAGTATGAGAATGAGCCTCGGTATCGTAGTTTTGGAAATGCGCAATCGTCGCAATTAAGAGGGGGAAATCAGAAGTTTGTTTACGCCCAGTATTCACGTGACGTCTGGCTCCTCGCCTGTGCGCCGAGATAGGTGCGCGTGAGAGAGATAACGGGCTGTACCGTTATAGTTACCTTTCCCCTGCCATATTTGACTCTCCTTCCCATACGTGCTTACTGGTTAAACCGAGTGGGAAGTGTCCAATAACAAGGTGGGTCTACAATATTTAGTTCTAGACAAAATGGGCAGGATGATATGTATTGCTGCACGTGTATGTTGGGGGCCATTCAATGTTTGTGAGCCCATATCCCTAGTTGTAACGTAACTAAATGTTGTAGACCCCCATGCTCTTTGGCATTTTCCACTCACTTATAACCCAAAGAACAAACACCTTTTAATTTATGTTAGACCTATCAGAAACACCCTGAATAAAGCATTTAGTTTCATCCATTCCTGTGATTATCTCATATTTGAAATGTTTACTCGTAGGTTTGAACCCTAGAGAATAGTAAGTTACGTATTAAACTTCTGTTAGTTGAACACGCAAATAAAGCCTTTCTCATACACTTCACCGACCAAAAATCCCAACGGAATATGAAGAACCGAGTTTGAAATTTGCCATATTTGTTTGTACGGCTACGTTTTAACAGTATACGTTAATAAATTCACGACGTTACAGATCCTTATCTACTAAATTGTTACGTACATTTTATTAATGTATAAACCCATCTTTTAAACGAGTATAAGAAAATATTGGCAGGAGAAAATGGCTAGACTCGTGTATTGCTGAAGTTGAAAGTGTTTGGGGTATAGTATACCATCGTTTACCCCAAAAGAATGAGGCCCTAGCTGCCAAACCCTTAATGTTCGATCCTATCAAGAGAAAACATCATGCAATTTTCCAAAGCCATTTTGGGCTCCTGAATCGTAGCATGCAGTGACGCTATGCCACCCCCGAAAACCTTGGCTTGTAAATCCACATAAAACGTCCATAAAACCCCAAAACTCGCTCTATACAACGCCATACGCACTAAAAAGCTGGAATGAGCTATAGTATCCTTGTAGTTGATCATTTCCCAGTTTAAGATCTTACAAGGCTATATTCCTATCTTTAGCTCCACTATGCTCCCTCCCTTTCGACTCGAGCAAGGTTCAGAAAATATCTGGTTCATTATTTTCTAAATGAACGCGTCTCAACTTTGGCACATATTTAACCGTATGCTTGTTATTGAATAACTTTCACGTATGACGTACATGATAGCAGAAGTAAGATGAGACTAGAAGTGAAGAGCTCTAGCATTGGTAGTAGAACCTGGCACTAGTGAACAAATTTGAGGATTTTATGCCGCTTCCATCGCGTCTACACTACAGAGAAAAAAATTGGTCGAGTTCCAAAACATTTCCTACCCCCTTCCCCTCAACCTAAAGCCGCGGAACACGGACACCTGTGCTTGAATCTAGTTCGGCTGTCTACCGCCACGAGCGTCTCACGTTTTGGAGGGAAAATTCAGAAACCGCTACTAGAGGGCCAACTGTTGGTGTGTTATCAAGAATATTCACTTTTGCCGAGTGAAGAATTTGGTTACCTCGATACTTCTAGTCTCATCTCACTTCTGATGATAGTTAAGGTTGGGTTATGGAATATTCCATTTGTTGTTCTGGTGAAATTTGGAAACGCTCTGAACAATTTTGCGTGTTCTATTTGTAGATCTAGATCAGTTATCATTGATCGGATTTCCGTTTTCCATTTATAGATTGATCAACTTGAGATTCGCTCACAGCTTATCTATATTTTAAAGACAGATCGGTACGGATTGATCGCCAAATAAGACTTTTGGGAGAAATAAAACGTTAATGCATGCAGCTCCGTAAATGCTGCGTGTTTTATTTGCAAATAAATCTGTGAAATTTAATCAAGAAACTTAAGAAAGTAATTATTAAATTTCAGGGGTCATACGTAAACCCTTCAAAACATAACATTAAAATGGTGTCCCTTAACGTCATAGGCCTAGAACATTTTTGCTCGAAATCGCCCAAAGAACATCCCCCTTAATTTCTGATAGGCCGAGTTTGCTTATCAAAGGTCAGAAGGTGTATGGGGTTAAGCTATTAGCGCCTTTGTTGGTGAGTGTTGGAAGGAATAGCCAAGTGTAATTGTACTTCTCACGTTCTTGCTATTGGTTGACTAACATTCCTGTAACCAGACCGTTTTTGAACCCTTGTCAGTCGGGCTCGCGGAATTCGCTTCCGTTGGCCCTATGTTTACTCGGACACTCATTCGCCTAGATAAATGCTCGGAGGAAACTAAAGCTTCTAGTCTCTTCCAGAGATAGCTCGCAGCCTTCATTGGGTCTGCTGTCCCTTTTATCCCTTAACCGTTGTAAAAACGTTATCTCTTCTATCAACTGTTCGGTCGCTCATTCTGGAACAGTTCTGGGTTGCACTATTGCTCCGGTTTGGGGCTATAGTTGCCAACCAACTAACTCAAGCCAGAGAGAGAGAGAGAGATCTAATAGCTTCCGGCACCCGCTGCATGTACTACTTTTTTCCGCATTAACCGCCACCCGACGGGAAATTTAGCGGAGGAAATTGAGGGATGAAGGAATATTTCTTTCCTGAGATGACTTAGGATATAGGCATAAGTCTCGGTATTTCTTTAGTTTGTAAAGTTTTACGGCTTATCTATTTGAAGCTAATTTTCATCTAGTACGACCATGAGTTCATAAGATATGTTCCATATGTTTGTCACTGGTTACAAACTGGAGCTTGTCATGAAGTGACGTAGGTTATAGATTTTTGTGAAGCGACTCCTGGTCAGGCGCTGTCAAAGGCTTAGTACAGACTAACCGAGTGTAGGACTTCAATTCTCGCTTGTCGTTCTCGAACTAGCTCGAGCTCTAAGTCTCTAGCATTACGAAGTATAGGTAGTGTCATACTTATGGAATATAACTTATAAACTTATGGTACGACGTCATAGTTATCCAACATTTTCTGAAACGTAATTTTTCCTTTACTACAAATTAAACGTTTATTCCTTTAATAAATAAAATTTAATTAGTTTAATTATAACCTTTAACATCCTAATATATCTTTATTTTATTAAATAATTAAGTCTTCGCCAAAAAAAAAACTATGAAAATATTTTCTTGTGAAATTTATAAAAATTGCCCCTGATAGGCAGCTTCTCCCTGAGCACTGGAGTGCAGCAGTGTGTCAGGCGCCGTATTGAAAATACATTAGCTGAAAAACCCCTGGTTGTTGGCTTCCACGTAATAACGCATAAAATATTGGAGTACAAAAATGGCTCTATAATCATGTGTTACTGATAAGTCATCCATAAATGAAAATAATAAATTTATATAATATAATTTGTTTTTAGCATCGACATCTATATTATATAACTAATCCTAGGTAATTTCCAAAAAATCTTTCAAATGAACGAAGATAAACATAATTTTCAAAAACATGAGTTCATTAACCTTTAAGGACAAAACTTTCTTTAGGGTATTTATTATTATTATTATTTTTTTTTTTTTTGAAAATGGGATTTTTTTTTTACTATCATAAATCCTAGTAAAATAATACTGAAAAAAAAACTGATGCTTTCATAGTACGCTTTCCTAGTCAAAGCTAAAACCCTGTAAGGGAATAAAAAGTTTATTCCCCAGTTGAAAAACAAAGCTTAGAGGTCCTAGCGAGCACGTACCAACCTTCACTCATCCTCCGAATGCTCTGTTTTCGCTATAACCAGCCAAGAACCAATATGGAAACTGAGAAAGTATGAGTAGCTATCTCAGGTCTCATTTTTTTTTTGCAACTCGCTCGTGACAAACTTGCCAAAGGGAGGTGATTTTAAGAAACCAAGAACGGTAGATGAATGAATAAGTAACATGCTTATCCTAAGTCGCCTCTTACTCGAGGAGTCTATTTAGTGGTAGCATAGCCAACCCCAATACTTCACTGACGGACATAAGCTACTCGGCCGCCTACATATAGCACTAGCAACTTGCGTACAAGAGCGCAATATTTGAAAATGATATGTAGTCTGCTATGAGAAACCGAAAGCAACGCCCAAGTAACAGGTTATAAAATTTACGTCATAAGAGTGACGCGAAAATATGGCTCCTCCTATTGCTTTTTGACAGTGGACTACAGGGTAATGCTAGGCATTTAGCACTAGCAACTTGCGTACAAGAGCGCAATATTTGAATAGGCTATGTCGTCTGCTATGAGAAACCGAAAGCCACGATCAAATAACTGGTTATAAAATTTACGTCACACGAGTGGCGCGAAAATATGGCTCCTCGTACCGCTTTTTGACAGTGGACTGCAGGGTAATGCTAGGCATAGTTACTCATGTTAGTGAATATATCCATTATAAAGCTCATTCAAAGCTCAAAGAAAAATGTGCTGTTTATCCAGCCGCGAAGATACAACTCCTGGCCTCGCTTACGATTCCTTTCAAACCCTTTGTGGGAAAATTTGTTGCATTAAGAATCTATACACTCACTCTTTGAATGTTCTCACTTCTTCTTTCTGTTCTTGCTCTAGCTAATTTGTTCTTTTAAGAAGAGAGTATGAGAAGGGAGTGAAGGTTCAAAAAAAAATATTTGGCAGCTCGCATCAATGGGCAATTTCTTATCTTTCAGCACGCTCTGATTGAACCGCTACCTATAGCTACAACTGTCTTAGGCGCGGTTCGCCTCTAGCAGTGTAGCGAAAGAAAGTTTGTGTAGTAGTTCGGATTGTGAGGTACAAACTACAAAGCCTTTCGTATTCAATATTCGTCTTTTGAAGTTGAAGAAAACATTTCTTGTTCAAGGTTTACATAGAAGATTTTTTTCTGATTCATACCTTTTTCAAAATACCTGTCGGCACGTCTTTGTTAAGTTCCCATATCACTAATTCGACACATAGAGGCGTCATACCTTTTACACTAGGAGGCCGTCTGTTTATGTGCCCCAGATAACCTGGCCTTCTGGTGTAAATGGTATGAATCTTCCATGTGTGTAAACCATCTATTTAAAATTTGTAAATTTTCTTGCAAAAACTTCATTTACAATTCATGAAAGGTAACTTGTGTCAAATGAAATATGAAGCAGAAATAACACAAATAATGCAATAATTATTATTTGAAAAAGTCAAAAATCAATAGGGCAAAGGGCAACGACTAATTCGATTCTTAACCAAACCTAACGTAATCTAACCAATTTTTATTTTCGTTTGAGAGCTATTAATTATTGGGAAATTTACCATTATTAATAACTGTTCAATGGAAGGTAGCACAAATTATGCAATGATTTTTGAGAAAAGAAATTATTCTCCAGGAGTACAGACCTAGCCTTCGCTCCTTCAGAATTCTCAATGTCATTGACAAAAAGTTTTATATGTGAACATTCCTAAACATCTCGTCTAGTAACATTGGCTTACATTAGCTAAAAGAAGTCGAAAACTGATTCCTAACCTTAGTTTTCATTCCCTCTGGAATGTTTTTTTATTAGTTCAATGGGAGATGGAGGTTACTTTTAGCCTGAGGAGGGAATCTAACGTGTAATTAATTAGTTGAAAGTCGAAGAAGTCTCGTACTGAATGCCTTCTTACACATATACCTTAAGTGGATCGAACTTACGTAATGTTTCCTTTTTATCCTCCGTTGATTTAAGTTGAGAAAGATGCCATCTAAAATTTTAATTAAAGGTTGACAAATCTAGAAAAATAACGTTTTATAAACAGAAAAATATTGCATTATTTATTGTTTTAATAATTTCAAATCAGCAAAAGTTCAATTGCCGCAGGCAATTTTAAAGATCTATCTGCGACGGTACCATAAGTTTAAAAGATATGTTGCATAAGTATGAAACTACCTATAATTCATAATGCTAGAGACTTACAGCTCGAGATAACTAGTTCCAGATCGACAAGCGGTTTATTTTGCAGTCCATCTTCTCCTATTTAGTCTGTACTAAGCCTTTGACAGCTCTTCACCAGGCGTCGCTTTACCTCGAATCTATGACCTACGTGAAGCTCCTGTTTGTACCAGTGACAAACTTATGGGAAATATCTTATGCTGGTATATATAGCTCTGAAAACTTTAAAAAACACAAAATTAACTTGACAAATCTTGTCATATCGGCTTTCCCTTTTCAGTTATAAGTATATTTTACATACTTAGTACGTGTACAAGGGCAACAGGTTAAACTGTGCACCATAATGATGCCGGGAAGATACAGTATGTCCTACGGGCGTTTGTTTAGAACCATGCAGGAGCGGGAGATACGTGGAGAACGGGCTAGATATTTACTTAATAGTGGAACGAGCGACAGCCGTCAAACGCACAATGAGTTTTTCGACTCATTGGTCCCAGTTTCATGCAAATACAGGAGCGTTTACCTCATTGGAAATGCCCGTAGAAGGTACAATGTACGGCGCTCTCGCTCAGGTCGTGTTTGACCGTGTCTCTACGTCTATTGACAAGGCTTAGATGCATAAATCTCTCATGAAGCTCATATTCTATACGTCAAGCAATTTTCCCGACCTGTTTTGTCAAGACCCGCGACTTTGCCGTCCATCTTAAGTGTACAGAGAGTCTCACTTAGTCACTGGGAAACGCGAGATAGTCTTTTTGGATTACAACCATCAATTGGGTGACTTGAGTAGTAGTGGATTTATGTTTCAGTGTTGTTGTAATTAACCAATCAAACAATCTTGTTGTTTTGGATAAAACCATGAGTGGGTTGTTTTGTAAGTTAGTTCCAAGAGGGCAAGTAAAAGTAATACCTAGTACGTATGAAGGGCTATTCTAGGTTTTTTTGTGGCTATATCTTTGCATTGGGTTGTTGTGGGCTTGTCAATATGGCGTCCCAGCATGAATGATACAGGATTAGTGTTCGATAAGAACCCGAGATCAGGGTTCTACAGCCCAATATAGGTTCTTGTATGGTAGTACCAAGCTTTTTTGCCCTTTTCTAAACATCTGCAGCTGTTTTTAATTGTAGGTTTAGTCAAAACCAGAAGACTACATTACCGAAATAAAGAGGTAAATTTGCTTCTTAAGTAATTTTGGATGAGAACGATGCAACCTATTGTCAACGGGCAAGCTTACCCTACGCTACACTTCAAAAGGAGCTGATGTATAATAAGCTTAAGATGATTGAACACCCTGTACACTTGAAAATACTGTCCCGTTTAGTATTTGGAATAGCCGCTCTCGTTTTCTGTGTATATATGTATGTATCGGGATATACTATAAGGTCTATTCCCTTTCCATCACTTGTCATTATCCAAGGTTCCCCTTTCAGGAGCGTGTATGAAGTAACAGCTGTAACTAGATACGTTAAACTTTGGTGGCCGTGCCGACGTGATTTAGACGTCAAACGTTTGTCGCATATTTTAAAGCTTAAACACGAACCCCGTTTCTGGTATCAATCTCTCTTACACTATAGCTGTTCTCGTTAGAACTAGCGCTGCCTGCCAAGACACGTATAGTCTTAAAGGATAAGTAATAGCATAAGTTCATAAGATATGTTCCGTAAGTTTATCACTGGTTACTGAGTCTGAGAGCTTGTCATGAAGTGACGTAGTTGATACGTCAGAGATTGTTCCGATAGCTCAAATTCTTGTTCCGATAGCCCAAGCACTTGTTTCGATAGCTCAAGCACTTGTTCCGATAGCCCAAGCACTTGTTTCGATAGCTCAAGCACTTGTTCCGATAGCCCAAGCACTTGTTTCGATAGCTCAAGCACTTGTTCCGATAGCCCAAGCACTTGTTTCGATAGCTCAAGCACTTGTTCCGATAGCCCAAGCACTTGTTTCGATAGCTCAAGCACTTGTTTCGATAGCTCAAGCACTTGTTTCGATAGCTCAAGCACTTGTTTCGATAGCTCAAGCACTTGTTTCGATAGCTCAAGCACTTGTTTCGACGTCTCAAGCACTTGTTTCGATAGCTCAAGCACTTGTTTCGATAGCTCAAGCACTTGTTTTGACGTCTCAAGCACTTGTTTCGATATCTCAAGCACTTGTTTCTACGTCTCAAGCACTTGTTTCGATAGCTCAAGCACTTGTTTCGACGTCTCAAGCACTTGTTTCGACGTCTCAAGCACTTGTTTCGACGTCTCAAGCACTTGTTCCGACAGTTCAAATATTTCCTTCTTGAATGAGCCTTGGCCTGAAACCATCAACTCTTCGTGAACGATACGGCTCTTAACTGTGACATAATTCCCCTGTTTTTATATCACATTTTCAAAATTGAAATCCATAAATATGATCAAACCAGAGCTAGGTTTTTTTCTTTAAATGGATTACTTCCATCGGCTATTTGCTTCTGATTCGACTAATACATTACATGGTGGTACTAATTTGGAGTATGAGAGGAGGAAAATAGGGCCAAGAAATAAGTCAGTCATCAACTGGGTCGTAAAACTCCGGCATCATATAGCGGAAGAGCTGGCTAAAAAGCGACTCTTTATACGATCGCTTATAGCTTCCAGTTTTGGCCCGGGCTCTTTTGGGATAAAAATAAAAATAAAAATGGAATGCGGTCGGGTGCAATATCGGGACAAATAAAAAAGAAATAACCAATAGTAGAAAGATTCCGTATACATTTCTGTTATGAAGTCGATGGGGGGTTCAAGACGCAACCTCAGTTCATCTCCAACCAAGAAATCCATGTTGAAGGCACCATGCAGAACTGTGATTGAATAAATACAAATATCCGTTCCATGACTTACTAGATTTATAATTAAAAATACTTGCTGAAGCGTAGAAGCAGAATTCACCGGGGCTAGAATAAAATAATGAATATGTTAATTGGAACCATGTTTCTATCTACAGTATTAATGGAGATCTATGGAATTAAAGTTTCCGTAATGGACACTTCGCGTTAGGCTTATCCGCGAAGCACTGGGTAGTACCCTTATTGGATTATCCGAGAAGTAGTGAGGAGTACTCCTATTGGATGAATCCGGTCAGGTGGTACTTGTCGTCCAATGAAGTGCTTCGCGGATAAGCCTAACGCGTAGTGTTGGTTCATCACGGAAACTTAATTGCTTGTATCTTCTTTAATATTGTAGATAGACACATGGTTCTAATTGATATATTCATTATTTTGCACGCTGTTTCGATTAAAAAGGTAAAAATTCTAGTCCAAAGTATTCCTTTAAATTTATCACGAGCTACATTAACTCGCCTCCCAACCTACCATGCACGAGCGGTATCTTCACAGCACATTTTCTGAAACTTTTTGGCAATCTCTTCCCCTCTCTCTCACTCACCCGCACCCAAAAGTTGATAGCGACCGACCCCAACTCTAAATCTATCGAATCTTCAATCTGAAACGATCCCATAGGATTTCCGAGGCGGTTTAGCTTGATCGATAAATGCTCTGAAACATTTTTGGAACGCCTTCTGAGAATCGAAAAGCTAGGTATATAGCATTCGTCGTCGCGAATCGCGTTTTCAAACCGAAATCTCGGGTGCCCAAGAGAGTGTGTGTTGGTATATACGAGTGTGATATAAATTCGGTGATTTGGGAATGTATGGCTTTATTATACTTTCAATATTTACCGTTGCTTCGGGAGTCGTCAAATTCAACGCGAACCTCTTTTGCAAAAGAGGAAAAACGTATTGATAACGCCTCGATCGCGAACCCCGGCCGATAGTTTACGAGAATGGGTTGGTTTGGTTGTTAATGTCTGAATTATAAGATGCAATGAAGAAACAGGCTGGATGATGGACTTAAATGACGTGCAACTATACTTTGGCTTTAATACATTCCGAACAAAGAACATCCGGTCATATTCCTTCAATAAAATCCCCCCTCTTATGCTTTCCTATCTTGAATTTGTCCTGATAGGAGTTTGGAAGCTTTTACATGATAATATGTTGGAATCCTATGGGCATTTATTGAATGTCGCTGCGATAATCAAGTGCTTAAGATGGTGTTGACTTTAGCTAAGAGGTTATGTTATCCCGTGAGATTTAACAAGAGACG
>JAEQBA010002063.1:620000-796212 GCA_019434445.1 Phalangium opilio | reverse complement strand
TCAGCGGCGGGAAAGTTTATTTCGAAAGACTCATTACCTGCCCATTTAAAAACAAATTTTAAAGTGACGACATTCCTGAACATATTTTATTCATACTCTTACGCATCTTTTGCAAATGTATATTATTCCACCGAATTGTTTTAATGGTTTTCTAAATAGAAAGAAATGTTGTATCTTTTTTTAACATTAGTACATTTTCTAATATAAGAAACGTCTTGGTTTGGACCAAGGCCGAAAAAACAAACGATATTTTTGAGGTTTATCAATTGACTGAAGTTTCAGATATTGAAATTTTTTTCTAGTTATTTCTATCCACTCAATCCTTAATCACTATTTAATTCAATCAACTGATTTTACTGTTAATCGATCTAGTCCCTCTAAATTAATTGAAAAAATTACATATCTACGCTTTTTCAAGAACATTAACATTTTCCGAAAACATTTTATTATGAAATTAATTATTTTGAAGGGAGTACGTGTTGAGGGATCAGTATTGAATATTTGAAATGTTTTACTGGATGTCTAAAAAGAGCAAGCGAACTTTGGTATAACTCGAATGGAAAATGTAAATATTTAATAGATGCCAAACCAGGGTGTTGCGCGAATTTATACATTTAATTTCGTATATCGAAATGCTACATTTCTATTGTCGCCTCTATGAAGGTAAAGTAGCACTGGAACTTCCATTTCCGTACTTTAGAATTTCTTGGTCATAACTCAGTCTTCATTTGAAACGTCACCACCCCTTTCTACATTGTTGGCGCTACTTTTACACCGGTTTCGTATTACGCGTAATCATTTTAGCAAGCGTAAAGATCATTTCGGAAAACACAGTGGCGAGGCCACCATTGGGGTGTATTCTCCCTCGCACCAAGGGTCATCGCCAGACGGTGCCAAAGTTCACTACGGGCAGGAGGCTAGTCAACTAGCACTGCCTATAGCGGTGTTTCTAAGCGAGCGAGAGAATGAGAGAAAACCCCCCATGGCGGGATCACACCTGTGTTTTAGTTTCTCTGTATGTAATTTCCAAAATGGTCCACTCACTTACAAATGTACACCGATTACACTGAGTGATCGGTCGTTCGGGCGCTAGCGAGTGTCAAGCCATAACCATAATCATTCATATTCACGAATGTTTTATATTGTTGGTTAATAAGGTTGGTGGGCTAGTCCGGAGTGTCATGTACCGTTTACTAATGTGAAAAGGTTTCGATATATTGGCTGAGTGTGTTGCGACGGCTCAGATGACCCATACACTGGAACCACTGGTTATTATAAAACGCCATATATTGGGAAAATAGAGGAAGGGAAGGGTTTCGAAGTTAAATGTGACCTTCTTGGCATAACTAGTAATAAATGATGTGTTTAACCATATTATTTCCGCGGGAAATGAATATAACAAGTCATTGGTAGTGGTACTGAGAAGTATTTCTGTTTATGTGATCTTTACCCTTTATCACACAGGATAAACTTTGTTGCTTTGTCTTAAGTAGACGACATTCACTGTAAACGACAGTCTTATCAACAACTTAAAACAGATTTAAACTTCTTTTGGTGCAAACTTGAAAATTTGTCAAGCCAGCAACAATTAAAACATTGTCCGTCAAGGTGCTTACAAGTTAGTGTGCATCGACACGAAATCCCTTCAAAATAATTAATTTCATAATAAAATGTTTTCGGAAAATGTAATTGTTCTTGAAAAAGCGTAGATATGTAATTTTTCAATTATTTAGAGGGACTAGATCGATTAACAGTAAAATCAGTTGATTGAATTAAATAGTGATTAAGGATTGAGTGGATAGAAATAACTAGAAAAAAATTTCAATATCTGAAACTTCAGTCAATTGATAAACCTCAAACATATCGTTTGTTTTTTCGGCCTTGGTCCAAACCAAGACGTTTTCTTATAATATCTGTCACTTCAGTCTTAATGTAATTAAATTTTGAATAATTATGTTTGCTTTACCGTCATACCATTGCACTCTAAAATATAACGGTGCATTCAAACGCCATTTATGCTGTTTTTTCCTGTGGCAAAAAAGACATCATTTAGGGTGTACTTCAACCCCATTTTTATGATCAATTCACGCCATTTTCTAATATTATTTGCAAGTATTGAGGAAATATTAGGCATTTATGCACCATTTACAGTGGTTTTAACATCTTTTTTAGGCAATCTGTTGAACTTCTAATATTAATTAATTTAATGGTGTTAAAAGTAGGAAAAAGTACGCTTTTATTAAACCAAGTGAAGTGAAAAACTGTGAAATAGTTGTTAAATATTTATTCTTTCCATATTTAGCACCACGTTTATAGTGTAAAACAAACCGTTAATACACCATTTTCAAGTCCCTGTTTACCCATTTAAAGACCCTTTTCCCCCCCGTTTTAAGGCCCTATTGACCCATTTCAAGTTAATTGTACTATGGTAATTAACCGCTTGCCTGCCTTACGACCGAATTACCATTCGGCTGAAAACTACCGCAATTTGGCGGTTTTGGATTTGGTCTAATGGGACAAACATCTTGGCTTAATTTATAATTCTATCTACGCCCGTTAACATCTGATTAACTTGAGTGGTTATGTAAAATGAGCAATAATCCCATCTATTTTGTAAAACATTAAGCAAAATTTATAGTTTAGAAGAATGAAATATTTTTAAATCGCAGAAATGCACCGTTATAAAGCGATTCGCTTATTGTAATTTTTAAGTCAAATTAGGTAACCCTGTAACGAACTTAAACGAAGTTTGAACATAGAATGAGTTCCCAAAATAATTTTCTAACGTAATATACTGCCTATATTATTAAAAGCAAATATTTTTATTTTAAAACGCTGTCAACGATAAAACGTTTGTTATTATTGAACTTTTTTTTATTAAATTTACAGCATTTATAGGATAAATAAGAGGCACAATGCTTGAAATTTGTGTCTCAATGAAACGTAACCTAACTAACATATGCCTTACCTAACCCGACCTATAAAACAAGCAATATTTTCAACGTTATTAGTTGAAGGACCTTGAAAAATAAACGATTTTTTGGAAAAGGCCCGCGTTGTTTAGTAATGACCTAATATTAATCTCGGTTTGTAAAATAAAAATAAATTTTTATGCCATGAAATATTTTCCAATAAGCAATAATTGAAAGCATGTATTTTTAAAAAATTGTGCATACAAAACTCAGAAAGGTTTTTAAGTGATGTTTTAAAAAGTAAAACATGCTCATTATTAAAACCAATCTGACTCCATTAGTTGTTGCCCAAAGAGTTCATTTGGATAATTTTAACGGCATTAACTTATAATCGTGTTCATTCAGGATTGATATAATAAGAAAGCCTTCAACGTGTACATACACAATAGGAAAGGTAGTGAAGTCCCACTGAACACGACTATAAATATTCCTGTAAATCAGGCGTATGGTCCTGAAATGGGGTGAACAGGGGTTTGATATGAGATTAATAGGGGTTTTAATTTGGGACATGAAATATGGGTAAATATGGACTTGAAATGGGGGTAAATATGGACTTGAAATGGGGGTAAATATGGACTTGAAATGGGGGCTAAATATGGACTTGAAATGGGGGCTAAATATGGACTTGAAATGGGGGCTAAATATGGACTTGAAATGGGGGCTAAATATGGACTTGAAATGGGGGCTAAATATGGACTTGAAATGGGGGTAAATATGGACTTGAAATGGGGGTAAATATGGACTTGAAATGGGGGTAAATATGGACTTGAAATGGGGGTAAATATGGACTTGAAATGGGGGTAAATATGGACTTGAAATGGGGTAAATATGGACTTGAAATGGGGGTAATATGGATTTGAAATGGGGGTAAATATGGATTTGAAATGGGGGTAAATATGGACTTGAAATGGGTGTAAATATGGACTTGAAATGGGTGTAAATATGGACTTGAGTGCTCATTTAATTGTAAAGATTAAAAAGTAAAATTGAGACTGGGTGAAAGATAAGTGTAGTTTTAATTTCCTTGTGTCCCATTCGACCGAATCCCATTCGACCGAACGCGTTTCCCATTCAACCCGAACGCGTTTCCCATTCAACCGAAAACAGCCCAAATGTGCGGTTTTGGGAAAATATATATTAAAATTTAAAAAGCAAACGTTTTCACCTTTTTTAAGGAATTTTTTTACCCTACAGTTTTCGTTGTATATATATATTGATGTTTGAAATGCAAAATTTAATTTTGAGAGTGATTGATAATGGAGAGAATTGCATTGTTTTGGAAAAGGTGGCAGCTAACTATTAGGAGAATATTTTGGAAAAGGTGGCAGTTAATTAGTAGGAGAATGTTTAGGAAAAGGTGGCAGCTAACTATTAGGAGAATATTTTGGAAAAGGTGGCAGCTAATTAGTAGGAGAATGTTTTGGAAAAGGTGGCAGCTAACTATTAGGAGAATATTTTGGAAAAGGTGGCAGCTAATTAGTAGGAGAATGTTTTGGAAAAGGTGGCAGCTAACTATTAGGAGAATATTTAGGAAAAGGTGGCAACTAATTAATAGGATAATAACCTCACCTAACCTAACCGAACCTGACCTAACCTAACCTAACCAAACCTAACCAAACTTACAATTTCCTTCTCTGGGTTTGAACCCGAGCCTCTGAATTAAAAGCCTGATATTTTACCATGCTGCTGCGGTGATTCGAAATCCTCACAGACATTTAATTAACTAATTCTTTCAAATAAATTCCCATTGAGCAGAAACCCGCCATTGGGCTGGAAATTTAAATATATTCTCCATAAAAAACCAAAAAGCGGTTTCGGTCCAATGGGACTATACCTTTAATTTTAATTAAATAAGGTATCCATGAATTTAACCAAAAAAGTGGTGTTTTGGGTTAATTTCACCTTAATTTTATTTAAGTTTAAAGGTTTACCTCGATTAAATTTAGTTTAAAGGTCTATCTCGATTAAGTTTTGTTTTTAGGTTTATCTCGATTAAGTTTAGTTTTTAGGTTTATCTCGATTAAGTTTAGTTTTTAGGTTTACCTCGATTAAGTTTAGTTTTAGGTTTACCTAGATTAAGTTTAGTTTTTAGGTTTACCTAGATTAAGTTTAGTTTTTAGGTTTATCTCGATTAAGTTTAATTTAAAGGTATATCTTGATTGTTTAATTTAAAGGTATATCTTGATTGTTTAATTTAAAGGTATATCTTGATTGTTTAATTTAAAGGTATATCTTGATTAAGTTCAATTTAAAGGTATATCTTGATTAAGTTCAATTTAAAGGTATATCTTGATTAAGTTCAATTTAAAGGTATATCTTGATTAAGTTCAATTTAAAGGTATATCTTGATTAAGTTCAATTTAAAGGTATATCTTGATTAAGTTCAATTTAAAGGTATATCTTGATTAATTTTAATTTAAAGGTATATCTTGATTAAGTTCAATTTAAAGGTATATCTTGATTAAGTTCAATTTAAAGGTATATCTTGATTAAGTTCAATTTAAAGGTATATCTTGATTAAGTTCAATTTAAAGGTATATCTTGATTGTTTAATTTAAAGGTATATCTTGATTGTTTAATTTAAAGGTATATCTTGATTGTTTAATTTAAAGGTATATCTTGATTAAGTTCAATTTAAAGGTATATCTTGATTAAGTTCAATTTAAAGGTATATCTTGATTAAGTTCAATTTAAAGGTATATCTTGATTAAGTTCAATTTAAAGGTATATCTTGATTAAGTTCAATTTAAAGGTATATCTTGATTAAGTTCAATTTAAAGGTATATCTTGATTAATTTTAATTTAAAGGTATATCTTGATTAAGTTCAATTTAAAGGTATATCTTGATTAAGTTCAATTTAAAGGTATATCTTGATTAAGTTCAATTTAAAGGTATATCTTGATTAAGTTCAATTTAAAGGTATATCTTGATTAAGTTCAATTTAAAGGTATATCTTGATTAAGTTTAATTTAAAAGGTATATCTTGATTAAGTTTAATTTAAAGGTATATCTTGATTAAGTTTAATTTAAAAGGTATATCTTGATTAAGTTCAATTTAAAGGTATATCTTGATTAAGTTTAATTTAAAGGTATATCTTGATTAAGTTCAATTTAAAGGTATATCTTGATTAAGTTTAATTTAAAGGTATATCTTGATTAAGTTCAATTTAAAGGTATATCTTGATTAATTTTAATTTAAAGGTATATCTTGATTAAGTTTAATTTAAAGGTATATCTTGATTAAGTTTAATTTAAAGGTATATCTTGATTAAGTTTAATTTAAAGGTATATCTTGATTAATTTTAATTTAAAGGTATATCTTGATTAAGTTTAATTTAAAAGGTATATCTTGATTAAGTTTAATTTAAAGGTATATCTTGATTAAGTTCAATTTAAAGGTATATCTTGATTAATTTTAATTTAAAGGTATATCTTGATTAAGTTTAATTTAAAGGTATATCTTGATTAAGTTTAATTTAAAAGGTATATCTTGATTAAGTTCAATTTAAAGGTATATCTTGATTAAGTTCAATTTAAAGGTATATCTTGATTAAGTTCAATTTAAAGGTATATCTTGATTAAGTTTAATTTAAAGGTATATCTTGATTAAGTTTAATTTAAAGGTATATCTTGATTAAGTTTAATTTAAAGGTTTATCCTGATTAATTTTAATTTAACGGTATATCTTGATTAATTTTAATTTAAAGGTATATCTTGATTAATTTTAATTTAAAGGTATATCTTGATTAAGTTTAATATAAAGGTTCATCTTGATTAAGTTTAAATTAAAGGTATATCCTGATTAATTTTAATTTAAAGATTAATCTTGATTAAGTTTAATCTAAAGTTATTCGAGTTTTTATCCAAAATATGTATATATTATGTTTAAATTCACCCTAATTATACTTAATTGAGTTGAAATTAATGAAGGATTGTGGTTTGGCAGTATTGATTTAGCTTATAAATTGAGCTTGTTTTTAAATGACAATTTAATTAATCGTAAGAATTAAACAGGAAAATGGAGGCTGGGTGAAAGATTTCTTAGTTTAATTATAAGGTATCCATGAATTTACCCAAAACACGAATCTTTCACATTAATTATACTTGATTGAGTTTAATTTAACGGCTTATCTTGTTTATCTTGTGTGGATTTAGTTTATAATAAAAGTTTCAATAAAATTTTAACTTAAAGTGTTAGTGCCACGTTTTTTGAAAAGTGGCTAATTTTCGTTTTAAAACATCAATTGGGTTATAATAACAGTAGATCCAAAGTAAAAAGTCTTAAAGAAATTTATTCATTTTGTAATATGAAAAAGAAAATTGATATTTCACATACCTCATTAAGACGGAATAAATTATAAATATACCCCTGGTGACGTCATAAGAGGTTGACCAGCGCGAGACAGATTTCATTACGAGAGCTAAGCCTAATTTTTAAACATCGCGCGCGCGTCAAATACGATCACCACCTATCAATAAAAAAATAGGACTTGCGGAGTCGCGCGTGCCGTGTGCTCACGCGCGCTCGAATCGTGACGTCACCAGGGGTATATGGAGTACCGCGAAATTTAACTGTCAAAATAGTTTGATAAAATTCTGCGAGTAGGTTCCGAAAGCCGGGGTTTTAATAATATTAGAAAAATTATAATGCATTATGTAAATAGATATTCTGAATCAGAAAGATTTGATCTTTCATATGGGAATAAAACCTTTCAGTTTTAAAAATAGCGATTTTTGGTGACTCTAACACTTTAAATTGCAATTACCCTAAAAATTTTAATGTATGCGCTTTTGATGTATTTTAATGATCATTTAGATTAATTTGAAAGTGAAACAGGAAACTACTGTGGCTGTACGAAAAACTTGTGATGTTTTAATCTTAATTTGAGCGTGGTTCGTGAGAGTGGATTAAGCTTAAAATTTATTTGAATTTTTTACCCTAATTGCAATGTTTAGTGCAGTTTAATATTTTTGCCATATATTCATCATTATGGTACCCTAAACTTTTGGGTAGTTTACACAGTTTATTTAAAAGTTATTTGAGCTTTTATCCAAAAATGTATATTTTGGTTTAATTTCACGTTAATTATATTTAATTGAGTTAAAATTAACGTAGGATTGTGTTTTGGCAGTGTACATTTAGGCTATAAAATGAGTTTAAATGTATACTTCACCTTAATTGCAATTTTTAGTGGAGTTTTCGATTCTTATTTTACCCTAAACTTTTGAATTTCGCGCCTATTAAGGTACTTTGGAGATAATTTAAATTAGCTTAAGTGTGAAAGAGAAAACATGGGCTTTACCAACGGCTTGGTAAGATACAATCTTAATCAAGGACATCATTTAAGAGTTATCTGAGTTTTCATCCAAAAAAAATGTACATTCGGGGTTTAATTTCACGTTAATTACACTTAATTACGTTGAAATTAACTTGTCGTCAGTGCTCATTAAGCTTATAAAATGACTTTTAATAAATAATTCACCTTAACTCTAATGTTTAGAGGAGTTTTTTTATTATTTCCAACACATTGCGTTCAATTTTTATCATATCCTGTGCTAGGTTTGTGGTAACATAAAGATTATCTATACAATATGTTAATGAATGATGTTATTCTATAGTTTAGCTTGAATACCAGTAATTAAATCAAATACCTATACAATTCATAGCAATTTAAACCAATAAACAAACGGCAACGTGGACTGTGGAAATAGCAAACAACGTAACCCTCCGTTTCTAACGTGGTTACGTTGAGAGAATCTGTGATGTAAACATAAAAATTATTTGACTAATTAAATTGTATAACGACACTGTCCTTCTGGATTAACCAGCACCACTGTTACTTATGAATTGAACAATCCACTGTTGGTAACAAATAGTTTATAAAATGATAACGTAACATCACAGTATGACTGATTCAATAGGACCAAAGTTGTTTTAATTAATAATCTGGTCCTCTACATTGGTTTAGTTTTAAGGAATTATATCACACACCTTCACAATTAGTAGCATTTTAGTGAGATTAACAAATAATGAAACCCCGTATACCTGTCCTCAAATGAGAATGTTGAATGAACTGCGCTAACCTATACAGCACTCTTTTAACTGCCGTAGGGAAAACACATTGAACATTTTGTGATCTTTCCTGTAATATTTTGAAGTTGAATTCTTCACAGGGTGAAAACACTACCGTTGATTTCTAAACCATTAACAAATAATGAAACCCAGTATACCTCATACGTAACCCTCCGTTACCAACGTGGTTACGTTGAGAGAATCTGTGCTGATGTAAACATGGAAATTCCTCTACATTGGTTTAGTTTAAGGAAATATATCACACACCTTCACAATTAGTAGCATTTTAGTGAGATTAACAAATAATGAAACCCTGTGTATAGTACCTCATATATTTGTTTGTAGCAGGAAACGAAGCAGACTGCGTATTTTTGGAATACAGAGCTGGAAATGAGCTTTTTTTTTATCTTGAAAGGGGAAAGACTATATAAATACTATATTACATAGACAAACTAAAATACAACTTAAGCCTTGGCCGTAAAGAACGTTCAAAAACTTACTTTAAATGATATAAAAACCTCTGTTAACTGTAATTATTTATCTGAATTACTTTTCTAGACGAAAATTCGACCTGCTAACGACTTATTTCTTATTAAGGGTGCTACAGTTAATTAGAAAATACATATAAAGGTGCTCAAGCTCGGATGAGATAGTAAAGTAATTTGTCAGCGTCTACTGCTAGACAGTCTGACCCAAAAGTAATTTTTGACGTACTTTCAGAATTAACTAAAATTAACATACTTAGAGTTAATTGATTTAAATTAAACTAGCCGATAGCACACCTTGAATACATAATTGTTAAATTAAGAGTATTTCGAAAAGTAACTTCGCTCTAGTTTTTCAGTGAGAGGTGGCTAAATATCACGAAAAACCCCATGTTAATCTCCATAGGAAAATTGGTAAAAGCATGTGAATTTTGCTTTAACGTTACAAAAGAGTATCAAGTCATATCTACAAGGGCCTACCGGCCCTGTAGAATTTAAATATGTCATTAATAATGGCATGCACGATATACGACGTTGTAAGTTTTGACAAACGTATGCATGCCTACGCAGTGAATGAAGTGCCTGTCAAATGGGAAATCCTCAAGGCTGGAGAAGAAAAACAATACGAACTGTTAGACGCTTATGAAATAGATAAGAATTGTTATATCGCACTAAGGTCGAAACCTGTAAGCTAGGGACATTTTTTCAAACTGACGATACTTTTCGATGTTGAATCTAGCTGTCAAAATTAACATTAAATTAAAAACGATTGCTAAATAAATTTTTTTTTCAATTTGTGTTAATTTTTATGAGATTTCTACAACTCAATATGAATAGATGGAGCGTTTCAGTTCCCCTTTAAATTCGCTGAAAATGTTGTTTTATAGGATGTATGCTTGAGGGTAAAATGAAGATGGACATAGGGGCCCAAAGCGAGGGACCAGCCACTCAGCGTACTCGGTGTACACGCTACACCTTTGCCTATACAAAAGAGATTACGAGTAAAGAGTAATCAATGTACACGGTGTCCGAAAGTGATAAGCCTCTCGGTCGAAAGCAAGTTTATGTTTTATTTAATACGGCATCGTAAGGAGATAAGCAGAGACGGTAAGGGGTGGAAAGGGGGCAGGAAACGACGTCACAGTGGAAAATCCTATTTAGAAATCAATTTTGAATTTGGGTAATAGTTTAATATTTTAATTTTTGAAACTAATTTTCAGTTATGTATACAAAAAAGAACAGAATAATAAATTTTTCCATAATTTTATCCTTTTCTACTGGAAACCTTTCTTCTCTTAAGTCAATTCCCAGAAAACAAATTTTTCCCCTTGAACGACCATAGAATAACCATTACCCCATGGTGGTTCAATGGAAAGACCATGGGCCTATGGGATTAAGATCAGGAGGCCGAGGGGCCATTCAATCAGCATAATCGGTGAACACGGTATACCTTTCATTGAACAAAAGTGATTACGCGTAATCTTTAAAAGCCCTAACCTTGACTGTGCTAAAATAATTATGCGTGATCTGTAATTGGTGTATAGGAAATCTTAGAATGATAATCCCCTCGCCCACATTGAACCAAAGAATATAAATGCTTTTAACTTTTTGATAAAACTCCCTCTGGGTTCATGGCCCTGTGTATGGTATCAGGTTTCCCCTCTACTTTGGTGCAACTGGCCCTAACACAATCACAATATCTTGTGCTTTGTAACTTTGAACAATATAAATGGGAAACCGATTTCCGAGAATCAGTACTACTTTTATCCACGTTGTAAGCCAAAGGTCGGCTTTAACAAAGAGAGTATAGGGGAGGAGTGGAAGCTCCCCCGCTCCACAAGGCTAAATTACAATGTTGCCCCTAAATTATACTAGTGGTACGAGGGAGTTTCCGGCTCAGTCGCGCTACCTACGATACCATTTAATGCCTCTAACGGAAATGCCTCGGTACTGCGCATTGAAGATGCGCGGTAGAAAAGAGCATCAAGATTTTCCCCTCTTTCCACTCCTCCCCTATACTCTCTTTGGTTTTAAATAACATGGTTATACGAAGTGATTTTTTTACAGAAATGCCATCTATCGTCACTATTATAAAAGTTAAATAATATAATTATAATTGCAATTGTAATAATTATATTAATTTTGATATATACAAGTTCGTACATAGCGTACAAAAGAACACGAAAATATAAATATTTTTAAATATAATATAAAATAAATAATATCAACAGCAAGTCTCTTAGCGCCATCAACGGCGAAGTGTGATTACAAATATTTGCCTAGATATGGCGGGCGCCATTTCTGAAAACTATAATGACTTGGCAGTACTACGTCATGCAAAGTCACGCTACCTTCCACTCATGGTAAAAAAACATACCAAGATGGCGGCCAGGGGTGTGGCTAAAATAGCTTCTATTCTGCAAAATTAGCATACCAGCATGACGACATGGGGTGGAGCTAAGCCCGAACTGCCAAGTCCCTATTGTTTGTCATTAACACTAAGCAAACGAAAAAAAGCCCTCGCTTAAGCAATTTCTCACAGGCTATCTCGAAATTTCTTTAAACTCTACAATTAAAAATAAAAATGCCCTTAAAAGTGTAAATTCATACCATTTACGGTATTGATAGTTTTTAATACCATAAATGGTATGCTAGATAAACCCAAAACCATTATGGGTCGCTGGAAAAGGTAAAATTCTCGTTTAAACCATTTGCGTGTGGTATTCAAACCCTTAATGGTATCTTCATAATGTTTATACCCTTTGTAAACCATATGGAAACCATTATTTTTTACAGTGTCCTGTGCTTATTTCCGGCCCTGGTCTAGCGTCACCAATTTTACAGTGCAGAATCTATCGTTTGGTTGCACTTGTGGAAGTTGTATTTAATTTTTTAACTGGTCATTAGTGGTTTATATGATAGTATGTTATGCAATTCTAATTTAACTTTTCTTAAGTTTCGTCAAAATTTGATATAAATTAGTATTCATCCTTAGTCCTCCTTGACATTACATCGACCTTGGGCCTCAGCAACTTAAATTAAGGTGGGCAGTTCCTTTTTCTATGATTAATGTATGGTTATAATTAACTGGCGATTGTTAGTCTCGTGAATGAAATTTCGAAATCGTAATATTAAGCATTTTTTGATATTGACAAATTGGATCCCATTTGCCAGCTAATGAGCATAGATCGCAATGAACTTAGAAAGGAAATCGGTCTTGGTCGTGCATATGTGTTAAGAAATGTTTCTGCCGAAGAGAAAAAATTGCGAGTTGTTTGCGAAGTTCTCATGAAGTGTAATGTGAGTATCAGCAAAAATGCAAAAAAATGATTCGTTCGATCTTTAACAACCCAACATGAAAACAGTGATTGCGCTCTAATATTTCTGGTATTGACTATATAGGACGAATTTCCAATTTTATACAAATATGCTGTGCAGCTTTGGCATTTGGATCGTCTACTGCTGTTTGCGAAGGAACTTTTTCAACTTTGACTAGAGTGTTAAGCCCCGACCGCCAGTCTATGTTACCAGAACGTCTGTGCGATTTGACATTACTTGCTGTGGAAAAGGAATACACAAGAAGTGTATCTTTTGACAGTTTTCTTGAAAGGTTCACTTCGAAATCACGAAAATTAGTTGTATGAAGTTTTTCTTTAATAAATAGTAGAAAAAGTTTTAATTTCTTGCATAGAGGATTTTAATACCAAATTGTTCGAAAATGTGCCCAACCGCAGCCCTACCAAAAATTTCACCCTGGCGACGGCCCTGTCGCGGTGGTAGACGGCCGAACTAGATTCAAGCACCAGCGTCCGTGTTCCGCGGCTTTAGGTTGAGGGGAAGGGGGTAGGAAATTCTTTTGGAACTCGACCAATTTTTTTTCTCTCTAGTGTAGGCGCGATGGAAGCGGCATGAAATCCTCAAATTTGTTCACTAGTGCCATCTACTACCAATGCTAGAGCTCTTTACGTCTAGTCTCATCTTACTTCTGGTATAATATAATACTACTAGCAGAGTTGTGCCCGGTCTACTCTATCCAGAAAAATACTCAAAACCTTATTTACCTGCCTAATCGAAAAATATTGAAAAATATTGAAAAACATCTGGCTACACGTTGTATTTGACAGCCAACTACACGTAGCGTTATTGGTATAAAACGCTCTACTAGGTTGCCCACAAATTTTGACCAATCATGAAGGACCACACTTTTCACCCTTTCTAAACGGTGTGTAGTGCATGCGGTAAAAACAATGAGTAGACGAATATTTTTATCGTTCTATTATAAGCAGTAGAAACTTTGGATTGGACAAGGATATAGGACACGCACAGATCTCTGTTCTGTGGAAATAATATAATGATTTTGTGCTGGTGGCCTTAGCCGTTTTCAACATAATGACTTATTCTTTGCCGCGTCAAACGAAAATTAAAAATAAAATAAAAGTGCCACCATTTTATCGCTGCGAAAGCAAACACGAAAAAGAGATATCTTTCGAAAGAATGTTGTTTAGTCCTTGTTTGAAGAGCAACATGGTTGTCAGATTCGAACTTAAAGTCGTAAGGACGTTACAACAGTATTTCTAAAGACAATTTTTTTGATTAAATTTACAAGTAACTAAATACTCTAAAACTTCAAAAAAAGCCCCAACCGTCAAACTCGTCATGACCTATACCAGAAGTAACATAAGGGACTAGAAGCAAGTGCTCTAGCATTGGTAATAGATCCTGGCACTAGTGTACAAATTGGAGGATTTTATGCCGCTTCCATCGCGCCTACGCTAGCGAGAAAACACGATGACCCAAGGGCTCGTAATCGCAGCCACATCGTAGCATACAGGAGTACAGAAAATTTGAGTGAATGGCCCCTCAATGCCCTACTGTTTTAAAATTATTACTGAATTTTTTTTTACTTGAGTTATAATTATAGTGTGACACGAACGGAAAACGCGAGTGAGTACCCAAAAAATGCGCAACCTTTAACAGTGGTAAAACGAAATACCCATTAAAAGAAGTATAGATAATCACAGTGATTAGCCCCTCGATGCCCTAAGAAAAAATTATAACCGCCTAATCCTTACTTCAATAAATTTACTTACGTAATTGTAATATCTGGGGCCCCCATATAGTACCTTCTTTTAAAACTCTTCTCGATTTATGGAGAAATAGACGTAACTTCTAATAATAAACACCACCTTTCCAAATATTACGTCGGTATATAGTTCCGTTTGCTTTTAAAAATTCCCCTCGATTTCTTTGAATTTTGAAATACCGGGGAGCGGGATAAAAAGAGTGAAACCCTTATTGTTGACGGGTGACAAGAATTTTAAAGGGAATATTAAACCTCTAATTTAAATTAAGGCAATACCATAATCCTCTCTCTCTCTAACTTTAAATATATCGAGCAAACGTAAACCACAATTCACAAAGCTTAACCTTACCTGTACAAATAAATGCAATGCTTAAACTTACTATTATAATCCCCATCCTTTTAAAATACACGAACAAAAAATATCACCTCACCAGTCACCACAATTCTCTCCCATTCACTCCCCCTTCAATGACGAACGAAATATTTTATACTGCCAAAGGCATGAAATAACCATTTCTTCGGTTAGCTCTGACATAACCATTTCTTTGGGTAACTCTGACCACATTCCAAATCGCGAAAAACTACTACCACCACCAGGCACCACAGGCTCGCGGGTATGCTACAATTAGACAGGCTATACTGCTAGTTAAGGCTTACACACGTGTTTATTAATTGCTTCATTATTTTGGTTACGAAATAAAAATTTTAATTATTATTATCATTATTATTATTAAACAGGACACAAACCATTTAGCTAAGCCAAGTCTTAACTCAACTCTAACATTTGAACAAGCAGACAGTTTAATCCTTTGACCCTAGGCTTGAAAATATAGTTTTTCACCCTGAATGATGTTTTCCCTGCAATAAACCTATGATGTAGTAGTGACGTCGGCACAACACTAAAACAAGATGGAGGGTGCTGAAATAGTTTGCTAAATCAAGCTGGCTTGGGTAACTTTAGCACTGATTAAAAATTCAACCAAAAGCGCAAAAAATGTTAAAAGAAGTCCCCCAATAGCGAAATTAAAAGTGCTTTTCAAATCGATTATTGAAATATACGACGCTCCATCAGTTGGTTCGGTTGTCAGTTGACGCTTGATCTGCATGGGTCTAAGTGTTTCTTCCTCCCATTTGTGTAACAATCCAGTGTCCCTCAGGAGCAGAATTCTTGAAAGAAATTATAAAATAAAAATATATTGAGTATTTGCACAACATAATTTTCCCATATGAACCAAATCCTGTTGGGTACACTGGTGTGCGAGTACTCGTTAAGTTCGAGTACTTGGTTCGATACTCGATCACAACATATTGAAATACTCGAGAAAGGTTCGAGTAACTTTTTAACTTCTCAAATAATTGACAAATATTCGAATCCAAGGCTTATAACTTTACCAGACGATATGCTCATGAGCATTTATTTTGAAATTAACCTCTTTAATGTTTAATTGTTCCCTAATAATCTTTTAAACTTGTTATAGATAACTGAAGATCTTCGTTATTTTCTAGAAATTTACTAGATCAATGCTCGACAAGTAAAAATTTGTGACTAGGGATAGATTTAATTTTAGAAGAAGGAATGGAGAACGGTTAGTATTTACTTCAGTTCGACTCATAGCCCAGTATAGAACCCCTCCCTCCAACACTTAACGAAAAGTTTAAATTATCTTATTGGCTCACTTAAACTACGTTTTGATGACGTTGCTGACGGGGACGGCGAAAGATACGTAATTCCATTTTACCTCTGTCGCTATGACCCGCCTCTTCTTTCATACCCCTTCGTCCCGTGGAAGGGGGTCCGGGACTTTGACGCGCGCTCAGATTACTCTGTTCTCCATCCCTACTTCTAAAATTAGCTCTATCCCTGTTGTGACAAAAAAGACCAAGTTTGACCTAATCTAATACTGTATACTCGAAAGAATTTTTGATACTCAGTTCGATACTCGATATGAAATTTTTTTATGCTCGGACTCCGCTTGTAATCGAAAAAACGAGACTCGCACACCACTAGTAATAATACAACTACCAAAGACCAACTTGCTACGTTACAGATTAGGTTATTGTATGTCTGATTCTCTTAGTCGTAGTTCATACTTATTAAGAATATCTTAAGAACTAGGTAAACTACGAAAAACGTGTCATACAAGTAGTTAAAAACGCGTTAAAAATTACATTTTGGAGAACGGCTTCCTGCAAGTGAGATTTCTTTTGGTTCCCAATGCCATATAGTTTGTTATCAACGGTTCTTCTACACTGTAATAGGAATTCAAGTCTTTTTTCATATCATACATATATATGTCGAAGAAATTCGAGATCCATAATATTGCAAGTTTTCCTTCCATGAACTTAGGCCAGAAGTCCAAGCCATTGGTTTCCATTAGTGATTTTTGAAACATTGTACTGTATTCCGTGCTGGTACCATGTTGCTTAGAGCGAAAAAAATAATTGTTAAATTGAAAAACAATATTATTTTTCATTAGTTTCATTACGTTTTTGGATATATAATTATAGTATAATGAATTTTTTTGAGCCCCAATTTTCATTTCACTATTTTGAATCACTTGAGCCAGTTGATCTAAGGTATATACTCGATCTTTATCAACGTTGCTAACGGTTGACGTTAACTCGGAACCATATAGCATCACGAATAACTTGGTAGTAAGTAAACAGATGGTCACTATTAAAGTTACGACTAATCTTGGAGCGTGGTTAAAGGTCTCCAAATTGACACCTGCGGTGGAAATATGCTATACCATAAAATTCTAGCCTTATTTATGCACTGTGTTATGTTAGAGACTAAGCATTATCATAAGAAAATAATATTAACTCCCTATAAGTATGAAACTCTCCATTTAAGCAATGTAAACAGCATTTTCTTCCATTGAAATTTGAAAAAGTTTTTAATGCCACCTATTGAGAGTTTTTGGCGTTGAAATGATGAAATATTTGTTTAGAAAATTTTCAAATTTAATATAGTAATTAAATAGTTAAAGGTCTAGAAGTTATTATTATTATAATTTTAACTGATAAAGTACATGTCAAAATTATCATAATAAATGGATGGCGCGAGATTTTGACGAACGAGGCTAGCGCCTACACTAGTACCATGAACTAAGCAATACTGAAAGACCGATGGCAACCCATAGAGCCCCATACTAAGCGACTAAACAACCAACGTTAAGCTTACTTCCCCCTTTTCAGCCCCCCAAAATGGACGGGGGTTATAAAAAATACTGAGTCAAATCCCGGAAAAAGCTAGCGCCATATATACAAAATAAGACGTTAGATGCTTCCCTCTTTAGAACGTTGATTCCCCCATCCGGTTGCTACTATCTGCCGCTAGAAGGCGAATTAACAAGTATTTTTCAACTTTCTCCCTCTTTCTTCAGTATTGCTTTGTCCATGCTAGTACGAGGTACGGTCTCTACGGGCGCGGCCATATTTCCCCGGCCTATCGTGCCTTTCGCGGTCACCTTAGGTGGCGGCGGCGGTTTAGCCCCCCTTTTACTCGTAGTACCGAAACTTCTCTCACGGGGCGTAAAAGCGTAAGCGTGCCAAAGTTGGGAGCAAATGCTGTAGTATGAAAATGTACTACGTTTCATACTTATACGGAGCTATATATTATTTTCTTATGGCTTTATTTAATTTACTTTGGTTGGACAAGGATCCTATAAAGTAACAAGTCGGGAAAACCAAAATATTACCTCTCCGTGTCGAGAAGATTATATAACCTTAAGTATCCAATGAAAACGTCGACCTTTTGCCCTCATCCTTTCCCGCGCTTTGCGCTTCCGCATTTCATCCTTACTCTCAACATTATCTTCCTCCATTTTACATATAAAAATCAAATACTCACAAAAAGAAGTGGCAAAAACCAGCTGGCTCTTTACAACCACTTAATTTGACTTAATATCCAATTTCCAACAACAATAATATACCGGTAGTTTAATTGACAACCTACTAGCATCGAAATTCTCATAAGGAATGGCTCCCGCGGATAAAAAACGGCAATTTTCAACTAGGTGGGCGTTATCTCATAAGATTTGAAAAATATCATTTGTCTTTTTTACCAATGCCTAACCGTTTGGATTTTTTAAAGCAGTCTTAGCCCCAAAAAATATTTTTGAATGAGGATAAAAAAGGTCTGTCCTCTCGTAATTTTTTAAGCTTTTATCATGATTACTCTATACAACAGTAACAAGGAGTATAAACGCATTAGTGGAAGCAGTATTTTTTTCCCAAAACAATCTCGCTTATGTTTATGCAATGAATGAAATATATCACAATGCACGGGCCTTGATAGATATAGGAGGCAATGAAGGAAATATATCGCATGCACGGGCCTTGGTAGATATAGGAGGCAATGATAATCTCTCTCTTTGCACGAGAGGTTTATCTTTAATATTTAAATAAATATAATTATTTTTAATTATTTTAATCTTCAATAATTAACATTAATAATAGTTAAATCG
Source organism: Phalangium opilio (assembly GCA_019434445.1). Taxonomy (NCBI): domain Eukaryota; kingdom Metazoa; phylum Arthropoda; class Arachnida; order Opiliones; family Phalangiidae; genus Phalangium; species Phalangium opilio. The sequence goes on along the minus strand of JAEQBA010002063.1, from coordinate 777,129 downwards.
TTTAAAATAAAGTTATACTTATTATCTTCTCAAACTTTGCTAATATTGACGTTTAAAGTGAAGGGTACCCCTCTTCCCGCTTTCTTCAAATTTTGGGGTATATATACGATTCGTTTCCATTATAATAGTAAGGAAAAACCGCAAATGCGAAAACCTTTGGTAGCGATCCTACCTTAGGGAGGCTAGACGTTTCTCGTAACCCTAGCTGATCGCCGCGTATATCCTAAAACCAAACGATGATAATGGAGTAGAAGCCAATGATACAGATTGGTGTCTATGTGGAATAGACGGAAGACCAGTGGATGGTGGTGTTAGAAGGCAGTGTAAGTGCAGACGGGTGTCAATGTGGGATTGACAAAGAACAGAAGATGGTGGTGATTAGAAGCCAGTATGTACAGACTGGTGTCCACGTGGAATGGACGAAGACCAGAAGATGGTGGTGATTAGCAGCCAGTAAGAACAGACTAGTGTCCGTGTGGTATGGACAAAGACCAGAAGATTGGTGGTGTGAGAACTCAAGTAGAGGAGCCATTTCCGTGACTGTGAAAGCAGTTCGGAAATGGCGAACACGTTTGCTCCGATACGCAAACTGCGAACGCGGTCACGTGGGTGTAACAACGGACAGACAGACACACACACACACACAGACAGACAGACACACAGACACACAGACAGACACGGCCGTTACAGAACCTCTCCTGGACTACGTCACACGGAGAGGTAAAAACACAACGAAATGAACTTTGTATTCTTCCGAAATAAGAGACTAAGAATTAAAACTACGAGCAATTCGCAAATGATCACCAATATCCATGTCTGAAAATTAAAGATGAAATTCTTTAAACGAAATTATTAAGGGTTTCAGCGCCTCCAAATCAGACGACTAATGCTTCTCTGCGACCGATAAATGTCGGTACATTTCAGATCAGCTTAGTTTACCAGACGGTAACCATTAGCAAGCATGTAGTAATGTATTTAAGACGTCATAGATGTAAGTAAACTATATCGGCGATACCTCCGCCACTGCGTCATTCTCCGTTTTTCACCTGCTAGTACGTTTCTTAACTAACGTGAAAGCTCTACATGTCAGGGTTGGCACGCTGGTATCCAGTCCGGTTTTTTCCATCTGGATTAAACCGGTTTAAACCACCTTGAAAAATCCAGTGGATTTTTCCAAAAAATGATAATATATAGGCACCATAAAGTGAGATGGAAGGAAATGTTTGACCCACATGTCTTTACCTCTTTATTTCATCGAAAAGGTGGATTCCCATATATTGTGGGTTAGTTTGACGCGCCCTCCTCCCACTGCCCCACCCGAAACTCGTGAGACTGAGTTGAATTTTTCGCAACGCCAAATGGTTGGGTCGGACCGCGCATTTAGAAAAATATTTATCAGACCCTGCCCTATTGAAGATCACAAAAAAGCCTAAACGGGCCCGACCCTGCCCTATTGAAGATCACAAAAAAGCCTAAACGGGCCCGACCCTGCCCTATTGAGGATAATAAAAATGTCTACCCGGGCCCGACCCTGCCCTATTGAAGATAATAAAAATGTCTACCCGGGCCCGACCCTGCCCTATTGAAGGTTATAAAAAAATGTCTACCCGGGCCCGACCCTGCTCTATTGAAGATATTAAAAATGTCTACCCGGGTAGATGGTATGATAACCCTGCCCGACCCGACCAGCAAAACGTTTTAAATAATTTTCGACCCGATATGGCTCGGGTTGGATTGAAAAATCCCGATTAAATCAGGGGCCCTACTCATCTCTAAGGGAAATGTCTATAGTTTTATCAACTTTATCAGACCGCCTAGCATAAGACAACTAGCGCACTAAATGTAAAAAAGAAGTGCTAAAATTAAGCACTAGGGAGTAGTTTAAAAAATAGCTGGATAAATCCAATAAAATCCGGTTTAAACCAACAAAAAACCATACCAGTGGCTTTTTCAAGAAAAATCCGGATTTTTGCCAACCCTGCTACATGTTACGAAGATACGTTATTGTTACTTGAATTATTATAACCAGATCGAAGCTAACCGAAGTACCGCATTTAAACGGCCATATTGACATATTGCCTCTATGGCTGGATATTACCATGTGGTGAAAGGGTTTTAGAAAAAGATAGCCCTCTGGATGGGTTCGTTTGCCAGATATGATATGAAAACGCCAACTTCCCTGTGTGTGGGGATGCGCATATTCTATAAATTGAAATCTTTGATGCGACAACCCTAAGGTTCCAAAACCAAAATCAAATTCCTGTGTGAATTGAAATTTTGAGTATTAATTCGTTACACGTTGTTTCTGGTAAGTCTGAAATCAATATAGTAATATCTTTCACATATGGCAACGTCATAACCCTCTATCTCTTACCTTAGTGATATCCCCCTTCCGAAGGCAATAGTATTCTCTAATACAAAGTTGCCTCCAACGAAGGGGATACACAGTTCACTCCCCCTCTCTACCGATATTACTCTATTAAATGAGTATCGTTGTGTCAGACCAGGGATTCTAGATTTTAAGAGGGATGAGATAGGAGAGGAAAATGTGTCATGCGCAGAAGGTTCGATCGGATGTTTTAGTTTTTGGTACCTTTCAAGGTCAAATAATAAATATCTTGCTGCTGGTTCATGGTTCTACAATACACACAGTCTGTGAAATGTAGGAAACAATATCTTTAGTCACACTCCAGGAGTCATGCTGTAGTTAAACAGCCCTATGTTCTTTCCGGACGAAGAGGAAGCAAAACATGTGTCCTTGAAAGTGCTAAAAACAAGACGGCGCGCGTTTAGACTCCAGTTAAAATAACCCTCTGCCGCAGGCGCGTAAAATGTTTTTGAAAAGGCATGAGCTGCTCATCCCTCTTGAAACATCTAATATCCCTGGTCAGATTGAGTGAAAGAACACGGGGTCTGAAACATTTTGTTTCCCCTAACTTTTGCCCTTAAAACATGGAAATTAGACAATTTTATTAACCTCTCATCTAAGAACGTTTATGAGCCTTTATCTAGCAGAAGTGTATACGTTTAAAGGTAGAAATGTGCCTAAGCTGGTAATGTAAAGTAGTTGAAAGTGCAACATCACAAGAGTGGATATTTTGAACAATTTCAGAAACATCCTGTATACAGTGACAGTGGCTGAGGAGGCGACACTTCCGAGATACATAGATGCTCTGGTACTGCACATATCAAGTAAGCGCCCAAAAATGATGAAACATTCAGAAGTAATCCATCGCCATGCCAGATTCCTCCATACTGCTTGCTCTCTACGCCAAAAATGCTGTTTCAACTTACATTTCGAGCTAGACCACCGACTAGTCCAGTCCAAGTACCATTTGGTAGCAAAATTCCCCAATCGAAAAGGTTCATTTTGATAACACTGTAGCTGAAATTATATGTAAAATCAAAGCTTTAATGCACATAACCATGCAGTGCCTCAATGTTAATAAATCATTTCTTAAACGGAGGGTGAAGATGAAAATCAAGTAATTTTTCATCGATTCTTCTTCTAATTATAAGACCAGTCTGCATAGTGAATCATTCGGGAAATACCTCCGAATGATTTTAAAATTCAAATTAGGTTCAGATTTTAAGGATAATTTAAAATAAGGACCTCTGACCAATCACGTAACTCCCTGCTTCGTGATATATTTACTTCAGTCCCACTCATAGCCCAGTATAGAGCCCCTCCCTTCAACACGTAACGAAAAGTTTAAATTGTCTTATTGCCACACATAAACTACGTTTAGATGACGTTGCTGACGGGGAAGGAGAAAAATACGTAATTCATTTTTACCTCTGTCGCTATGACCCACCTCTTCTTTCATACCCCTCCGTCCCGGGGAAGGGTTCCATTTAAGAATTTTATATAAAAAAATGGCTCTGGTCCGGATGTTTTATAATTTATCCCTCCACATCTAACCAGAAACTAGGGCGTTCTCGCGTTCAAAATGTCAAAACAAAATTATCTTTATTCCCATCGTGCTATTATCCAGCGAAAGTTTCAAATTATATAGTTTTAACGATAGCTAATAGGGATATTCGGTAAGATTCTTGTTACACAAATAAAGAAATAGTCGAATAAATAGTGTCACCCTCCTCGTTTTACCTAAAATTGAAAAATGTTGATAGCACTTTCAGAATTTCATATTCGAAACCGCCTAGAAGAAAGCTGTTGTCGCTGCGTTTCGTAACCTGAAGATACATATTCTGAAATTGTAATATTGTAAAAATTTTAAACTATATCGACTAATAGTATATTTTGAACGGCTTGGACCCCTTGAAAAATTTATTTTAGCAAAGTTGTGTTCAGTTTCCAAGCCCCTCTGTGACAATAAATATTAGATTACCTCAACGACGCCCATTAAAAAATGTCCCTGACATTGACTACGGTTTACGTAATTTGAAACCGACATTATTACACATATAATGCGTTGCAATATTTCATTAGATAATATTATTCACCGATAACTATCAATAAAATCAGAAGTAAGATAAGGGACTAGAAGTATCGAGGTAACGAAATTCTTCACTTGGCGAAAGTGAATATTCTTGATAACACACCAACAGTTGGCCCTCTGGTAGCGGTTTCTGAATTTTCCCTCCAAAACGTGAGACGCTCGCGGCGGTAGACGGCCGAACTAGATTCAAGCACCCGCGTCCGTGTTCCGCGGCTTTAGCTTCTGATAAAATGTAGAAAGAATGAAATAAATAGAAAAACACCTAACCGTTATTATCATCGTTATTATTTTATAAACTCCAGCGTTTTGTTTTAAATAAAAAGCTCAATTGTACATTTCGAAAAATTGCGCGAAAAATTGCTTAAGTGAAATTAAATGCCGCAATAAAACTTTAACTCCAAAAGCGACGAACGGACGAATGATATTGGAGATAAAAGCGTAATAGAAATTAGAGAATTACTGACCAGATGTTCTTAGTCCCAGCGTAGCAGTAGCAGTACTCCGCTAAAAAAATGTTTTCAAAACATGGTTTGCTATAATTGCGGTTTCCATAAACAAGGCCCAATTGTACAGTTCTAAACAACATGCGGGATAATGCAAATCAACTATAATTAAAGGCAGTAAAAACATTGACTTGAACATATAAGACACGCACTCTGTGTTATAGAAATATTTCCGTCGTGTTGCGAAGTTGGTGGCCTTCACCGTTTTCTACACAGTGACCTATTCTTTGCCACGCCGAACGAAAATTAAAAAATAACAAGTTGGGAAACCAAAATGAACCTCTCCGAGCCGAAACGAATTTACTTTCTAAACACAGGTCCACCAGCCAATGAGAAAAACCGGAAATACATAGTTCAAATTGTCGAAATATTGCCAAGGTCTTTAGCAAAGGCTTAAGCGTTTAACAGATTCCTTTGTATCCTCAATAATTCTAATGAGGATCTAAAATGTATCACTGAAGGTTGTATTTAACTTTCGGCTCACTCTGAACCGTTAACACCTCCTATAAGAGGAGGCGAAACAAAGTCATTTCTAGTTTAAATCTAGGGTATCTTATTTCACAGACCCAATCGTTTCAACACTTTTGTATAGATGAAGAATTAACATCCATATTATCTAATGAATATAAAATAATGCGATTACACTATATATAAATGTAGTAAAGCTGAATTAAAAAGTAAACACCAAATTTGAAATGTTAATATCAAAAGATTTTCTTGGAATATTGAGATGAAACAGAGCTTTATAGCTACAATACTACTTAAAGAATCGTAATGCCGAAAAATATTTAAAATATTTCCGTTTAATATTCTGCAAAAAGGAAATGTTATCGTTTTGTAAGAGATCTTATCATCCTACTCGCTTTATATTAACTTTGATGTGCGTGTAGTGTTTCGATTCGGATGCCATCTTCATTACTCGTTCTATATAAACTCTCACTTGTGTCATTACATAGAAATAAGTTTATCTTAAATAATTAATTAAATATAAATGATATTAATTATTTTAATCGCCAGTAAATAACTTTAAAAATAGTTAAATCGTTTAAAATAAAATTGTTCCAATTATCTTTCGAAACTTTGCTAATATTGACGTTTAAAGTGAAGGGTACCCCTCTTGCCCGCTTTCTTCAAATTTTGGGGTATATATACAATTCGTTTCCATTATAATAATAGATAAAAACGCATTCGCGTGAACCTTTGGTGGAAGCCCTACCATTGGGAGGCTAGACGTTTCTCGTAACCCTAGCCGATCGCCGCGTATATCTTAAAACCGAACGATAACGATGGAGAAGAAGCCGGAATGGACAAAGACCTGAAGATGGTGGTGCATAGAAGCTGCTGTCAATGTGGGATTGACGAAGAACAGAAGATGGTGGTGCATGCGAGCCAGCAAGTACAGGCTAGTGTCCATGTGGGATGGACAAAGACTAGCAGATTGTGGTGCTTAGAAGCCAGTTAGTAAAGACTGGTGTTGGTAGATGAATGGCCAAATTTCCGTGAACCGCGAACGCGTTCCGGAAATCGGGTATTTGTTTGCTCCGATTTGTAAACTGCGAACGCGGTCACGTGAGGTCTGACAGACAGACACACAGACACACAGACAGACACATCCAGTGCAATACCTCTCCGTGACGTCATCGTCACTCGGAGAGGTAAAAACCAAAGACGAAAAAGAGAAAGCTTTCAAAAGCATGTTGTTTAAAAAGGAAAATGGTTGTCCGTTTCCAACTTTGAGTCGTATTGAGTTCACAAGGGTATTTTAAAAGACGCCTTTATAGAAATATTTCCGAGGGGTCGGTCATTCATGAAATCCCGTACGCTACCCGTGAAATCCAATTTAAGAAATCCGAAATCAATGCTGATTTCGAAATCAAATAAAAAATCCGAAATCAGCAACGAAATCACAAAATCAGTAAAGAAATCATAAAATCATTAAAAAAAATCACAAAATCAGTAAAGAAATCATAAAATCAGTAAAAAAATCACAAAATCAACAAAGAAATCACGAAATCAACATAGAAATCACGAAATCAGAAGCGAAATCACAAAATCAGAAGCAAAATCAGTAAAGAGATCGTGAAATCCATTACAAAATTCACGAAATCCAAAATCAAAAGAAATCACAAAATCCGACGAAATTACGGGGAAAAATCTCAAAATCCGAGGAAATCACGTGAAAAACCTCAAAATCCAAAGAAATCAAGGGAAATATCGCAAAATCAGTCGAAATCACGGTAAAAATAGCAAAATCCGACGGAATCACGGGAAAAATCTCAAAATTCGATGAAATCCATTGGATTTTATCGAATTCTGAAATCAAACAAAATCCGACGAAATCAAACGAAATCCGATAAAATCAAATGAAATCCGACGAAATCAAACGAAATCAAACGAAATCCGACGAAATCAAATTGGATTTCGAAATCCCGTACACTTTTTCCTGAACGTCCGACCCCTCGAATATTTCCATCGTGTTGCGAAGTTGGTCGCCTTCACCGTTTTCTACACAGTGACCTATTCTTTGCCACGCCAAACGAAAATTAAAAAATAGAAACCAAAGACGAAAAAGAGAAAGCTTTCAAAAGCATGTTGTTTAAAAAGGAAAATGGTTGTCCGTTTCCAACTTTGAGTCGTATTGAGTTCACAAGGGTATTTTAAAAGACGCCTTAGATTTTATAAAAAAAAATTAAATTTATACAATAAAATACTTCAAAAGTTCAAATATTGCTACAATAATTAAAATTAATTCGGAATTCTCTCTCAAAAAAACCCCCAACCTTCACGCCCTTCATGACCTTTACTCTTTTATATTAAAGCAATAGGTACAGTCTTCAAAATACGCCCAGAAAATAGACCACTTCCATGCTTCCATATAACTAAGAGGGTAAGACATTGGGTTTTTTAAAAGAAGGGTGAAATGGAAAATCAATTGATTTTTTATAGATTCTTCTACATATTATAAGACCAGTCTGCGTACCAATCACGTAACGCCCTGGCACACTCCATGCCGAACGAAATCGTGATGCGAGGTGTAGAACGTGCAACGGGAATTTTGTTGACAGAAAGGCAGGGCGTTACGCGATTGGTCGGAGGGTCTTATTTCAAATTATCCTTAAAATCTGAACCTAATTTGAATTTTAAAATCATTCGGAGGTATTTCCTGAATCTGTTTCTATGCAGACTGGTCTTAAAATTAGATGAAGAATCGACAAAAAAATCCTCCCTTAAAGCATGGTTTTCACTTGACCGAAAAAAATTACTTTGCAGCTGGACGTCAAACGTAATAGCGATTTCCACTGACTGCACTAGAGCACTCTATGTGCACTCTCGGCGCGTTTTCGTCCGCCACTGGGAACACGAGTGCAACACTCGCCCAGAATCGCGTTTTCCACTGACCCCAAAAACTGCCCGAGAATTGCTCTTTGGTGCTCTGAAAAATTCGACGGAGCGACGGTGCTCGAGTATGACGTAATAAAATTAAAATGGCGAACCACGCGGTATCTCATAGAAGACAGGCTCTCGCTTATGCTTATTTATTTCTGGAATCATCTTCTGAAAGTTCTGAAGATGAAGAATACGAGGTTTTATCTTTACTTTAAAGATATTACGCCTCATCCTAAAACCAATAATTATATCAGAGACGTTGCCGATCATTACTCAAAATAGATTTTTTTTGTAAATTAATTGGAATGTTAAATCTATTAATTGGTTTCAGCCCATTTGCGTCAAGATATACACACTTTATTATAATTTCGTCTCCGGCGCCAATTTTGATTATTCAGAGCGCGCTCGGACCTCTCGATCGTGTTCCACTGACGAAACTATTCTCTCCAAAACTCGCTGAGGGCAGTTACGTCATCCTAACCCTGAGAGCACTCTTTGGAGCAGTCAGTGGAAATCGCTATAAGATTTGTTGTTTACGTTGTCGCCCAGCGTTATAGCGTTTTCACTTAGCGTAGTTCATGCAAATAATGGAACCAAGGCTTAACCGATAAACTGAACACTGCACTAATTGCGGCCCATCTATTGTCTTTCTTTTTTGCAATCTTTGTTTCTAATATCATACAGATTTGTATTGTTCCTACCCTCTTCAATAAACCTTACAGCGTTGAGCTTCGGCATTCTCAGGGATTTGCACTAGTTACTGACTCGATTAGGGCCTAAATAAATAAAAACATGGCGGACCGCGGACGGCCTCTTCCGAACACGCGTGGTTGAAAATGACGTCACGACTCTAGCTTATTGCTGATTGGCTGGCGCAGACCGTTAACGTTGAACGCGGTCGAAAAGATAGAATGCTAATATCGCCACACTCAACGTAATTTCTGTCCAGCGTAACTATGTTTTTTTTTCGGTTGTCGCTTGACGTCGGGCGAAAAGTCGTGATTTACGCCAAGTGAAAACCATGCTTTAAACTTTGCCTTCCTTTGATGCCTGAGTTGTAGGTCTTTTGGATCATGAGAGCTAGGAGTACGTATAATTGTATGAGTACATTTAATACGCCAGAAAGAGATAAAATTTTTAAACAGTGTGTATTGTGCGATGTCTGTCAAAGAGATCATAATTGCATGTTGGCTTTACTTAATAGTCTTTGCAATAACGTGCCTGCATTGCTGGTGCTACTTGTTAAAACTTCGTAATGATTCAATTTAACTTTCGTATTGGGTATGATTACTAAATCGCAAGGCCCAAAAGACAGAAAAAGAATTTTAAACTTTATGAATAAGTTTTGGCCATTTCCCCATCCTCATGAGAAATTGACTGCATTAAGTACTTGCAGAGAAACCAACACAAGGAGGCCGCCGACAAGCGTCAAGAGGCAACACCAGATAGAGCCCGAGTTCACTACACGCGGGAGGCTATCCGACTCGCACTGCCTCTAGTGGTGCTAATAGGCCCTATTATAAAACTTTTTGGTCTTGTCGAACTTGTTGAAAGTTTCCAGGAACACGGCCAACTTAGATGCTCGTAAAGTTGGCCGTGCCAGGAAATACGTCATTAATCGGTTGTACTGAGTACAAGCTAACCAAGGCTTAGTATATATTTATGAAATTTCCAACTGAAAAATGGAAATAATATGGTTTTTATATGTGCAAACAGTCTCCCTGGTATAAACTAGTACTAAAACTTGACTTACCAAGTTGGCATCAAACTTAAATGAGGATTGTAAACAAATATAAACTAAAAGAGTGTACGCGGTAGCCGATAAAGCAAACAACAGGAATTTTGGAATCACGTGACTATTTTTAATTTTCCTACCGTTTGATGGCGCTCAAATCTTATATAAAAGAAATTTTTCCCAGAAGACCTCGCAATTTATAATATTGCCTATTGACGCGAGGGAAATAACCAAAGAAGGTGACTTCCCCTGACCCTGTGTTTGCTTTTCTTTAGGAAATAATGGATGGTCTATCCAGCTCACGACACCAGAACCACACCTTGCAGGGTTGGCAAAAATCCGGATTTTTCTTGAAAAAGCCACTGGTATGGTTTTTTGTTGGTTTAAACCGGATTTTATTGGATTTATCCAGCTATTTTTTAAACTACTCCCTAGTGCTTAATTTTAGCACTTCTTTTTTACATTTAGTGCGCTAGTTGTCTTATGCTAGGCGGTCTGATAAAGTTGATAAAACTATAGACATTTCCCTTAGAGATGAGTAGGGCCCCTGATTTAATCGGGATTTTTCAATCCAACCCGAGCCATATCGGGTCGAAAATTATTTAAAACGTTTTGCTGGTCGGGTCGGGCAGGGTTATCATACCATCTACCCGGGTAGACATTTTTAATATCTTCAATAGAGCAGGGTCGGGCCCGGGTAGACATTTTTTTATAACCTTCAATAGGGCAGGGTCGGGCCCGGGTAGACATTTTTATTATCTTCAATAGGGCAGGGTCGGGCCCGGGTAGACATTTTTATTATCCTCAATAGGGCAGGGTCGGGCCCGTTTAGGCTTTTTTGTGATCTTCAATAGGGCAGGGTCGGGCCCGTTTAGGCTTTTTTGTGATCTTCAATAGGGCAGGGTCTGATAAATATTTTTCTAAATGCGCGGTCCGACCCAACCATTTGGCGTTGCGAAAAATTCAACTCAGTCTCACGAGTTTCGGGTGGGGCAGTGGGAGGAGGGCGCGTCAAACTAACCCACAATATATGGGAATCCACCTTTTCGATGAAATAAAGAGGTAAAGACATGTGGGTCAAACATTTCCTTCCATCTCACTTTATGGTGCCTATATATTATCATTTTTTGGAAAAATCCACTGGATTTTTCAAGGTGGTTTAAACCGGTTTAATCCAGATGGAAAAAACCGGACTGGATACCAGCGTGCCAACCCTGACACCTTGTAGCGGCTCTTTATTACAATGATGCCGAATTTGTGTGTACATGTATATCCGATGGACTAAGAATCAAACCATCACACCCCATGCCAAACAAAACTCCGTTTCAATAATCTATGTTGCAGTTACATAAACAAACGTGTAGATAAGACAATGTGAGATTTTTCATGTGGTTTACAAACTGTCTCAGGTTGATTGATCTCTCGTATATAAACGTTATAGTCTTCTTATATAGCGATATGATGTTTCAAAATTAGTGAAGCATGAACTGATTAAAGTCTTTTTGGTTTCAATCTCGTAGTTTGAAAGTTTTGGATTTACAAACTTAAAATATCCATGTTGTTTTCTAAAATGGTCTGGAAAACATTAAGGTACAAAAACTTGATTGCATCAATAGTTATGCTGTGAAAGTATTCATAATGTCACTATATCCGTTCTAAGGAGCGTCACGTAAAATGATGAGCGGCCTCAAAAGTCAAACGACGAGGAAAAATTAAGGTTGTACTTTCCTTTTTTCCTTTGCTCCTCTCAAAGTCTTGAGATCTTTTGGTAATGAAAGTGTTCGCTGCTGAATAGCGTTACCACTAGCTTTCGTTCTAAGGAAGCGGTATGTTATAAATGGAGTGGTCTAATTTGTGACGAATGGGAAAGCGTGCACTGTAGTGTTTCCTTCGTTGCGCTCCGCCTCTCCGAGTCTTGACGAACATTTGTTTGTGTTTCTGGTTAATTACTCGCTTCCGTAACAACAGTTCAATCAAAAGAACAATAATGGTTAAAAGCAAGCCTCCAATTGCGAAATTAAATGTGCTTTTCAAATCTATCATTGAAATATACGACACGCCTTCAGTTAGTTTGCTTGTCAATTGACGTCTGATCTGCATTGGTCTCAAAGCTTCTTCCATCCATTTGGTTAAGAGTCCTGTGTCCCTCAGGAGCAAAATTCTTGAAAGATAATATAAAAATTTAGGATATTAGCACACATATAAGATCTAATGAACATTATTTTTTATGTTCAGCCAGGCCCGTAGCCAGAAACGTTACGCAGAGGGGCAGTATCTCTCTGTGAGGGGGCATGGCAAATGGAATTTTTTGTAGAATAACATAACATAAATATCAAAATGTCAGACAATAAATATTTCCACAGGTATTTCATTATTGACACTCATTTAACTTTTTTGAAAAGTTTAAAAAAATAAATTGTTAATAAACAATTCTAAATCTAAATTTCTAGTCAGATCTTTTTCGTAGGCTAGGGAAGAGAGGCGTCAAATGTAAGTCTGTACCCCGAGGGGTCGGTCATTTATTAACTCCCGTACGCTACACGTGAAATCCAACTTAAGTAATCCGAAATCAATGCTGATTTTGAAATCAAATAAAAAATCCGAAATCAGCAACGAAATCGCAAAATCATTAAAGAAATCATAAAATCAGGAAAAAAAACACAAAATCAACTAAGAAATCACGAAATCAACATAAAAATCACGAAATCAACATAAAAATCACAATATCAGAAACAAAATCAGTAAAGAAATCATGAAATCCATTACAAAATTAACGAAATCCAAAATCCAAAGAAATCACAAAATCCGACGAAATCAAGGGAAAATCTCAAAATCCGAGGAAATCACGTAAAAAATCTCAAAATCCAACGAAATCAATGGATATATCGCAAAATCCAACGAAATCAATGGAAATATCGCAAAATCCGTCGAAATAACGAGAAAAATAGCAAAATCCGACGGAATCATGGGAAAAATCTAAAAATTCGATGAAATTCATTGGATTTTATCGAATTCTGAAATCAAACGAAATCCGACGAAATCAAATTGGATTTCGAAATCCCGAACACTTTTTCCAAAACGCCCGACCCCTCGCTGTACCCCGACATAATATTTTGGTCCTGGATGACAAAACCGGCGATATATATCAACAGGAATGTATGGAGGGGCTGGAATGGCTAAGGGGGCTCTCGTTGTACCCTTGATGGTGGAAACATAAGGCGAGTCCTTTTTTTTTGAGAAGTGTAGCTCCTCCCCCTACGTCTGTTTAGCTGTCTACCGAAGGCGAAAAATGTCATAACTCGTTAAAAAAAGGCATGGCAGAAGTGACCTTTTAGATTTTTTAAAGTTAAATGCGCTGACTCGCCGCCGTTCGCGTTCATACTCGATTCTCTCAGCCTAGGCAGAGGACCTATAGTCTGTCAAACGAAAGAAGAGCCCTGAGAAATTTGTCCAAATTGGTGTCGCCACCATCGACCCCATAGTACTTTATCAACTTGTTTTGATTTGTCAATAGTCGTCTGTAATATAGTCTGCTATAAACAGATAGGCTTAATCTTTTACTTTAACTTATTTCATTAAATATATTGCAATGCTAGTTCAACAAAGATAAAACTGGTGTCTTGTCGTTAATTTTGTTTTATATACTTTAATACTCGATGATCGTAAAAAAAACCATGAAACATAAACATATTAAATATATATTGCAAAATGTATTGGTTCTATTGCGATTAAGCCATAGCAGACTATATTACAGACGACTATTGACAAAGCAAAACAAGTTGATAAAGTACTATGGGGTCGATGGTGGCGACACCAATTTGGACAAATTTCTCAGGGCTCTTCTTTCGTTTGACAGACTATAGGGTAGAGGGTGAAGAATTATAGCAAACAAGTTTTTTGGCAGCCAATGAATGAATGCAAATAATTTAAGTGGTAAATACGATTTTTACGTCAGGCTATGACGTCACTAGCGTAAATTAAGCCACGCCAGTTGTTTCCAAGATTATTTCACGCCGATTAGGATTTGACCTTAGCCATTCCAACCCCTCCATACATTCCTGATATCAAGGATAACGACAAAAAGCTAAAAATTCCAGTGCATCAGGGATACAAATCAAAAGTGAATTTAAAACATACAAATGAATCAGGGATATATCAAGTAAAAAAATTCCAGTGTATCAGGAATATACACAGATAAAGACAATAAAGTCTAAAATATGTTGATACATTCTAAATAGTTTTAATATTTGTGTACCAAAATGAAAACTTAATTTGATAAGGGGGCATTGGAAAATTTTGAGGGGGCATTTAGGGGCAAACCGAAATGCCCCCTGGTGCCCCCCCGTGGCTACGGGCCTGTGTTCAGCGCCTTTGTTTTGGTTCAATTTCAACGATGGGCATTTTATACAAAGCAGACCCGTTTGTTTGTCTCATCATTTAGTAAATAAACAGAGAGAATTTTTCTAATAATGTGTTTAGTATTTTGCCTTTTCCTTCAGAAATTTTTAAGCAGTTGAAAATCCTTCAACTACCTTTCAAAAAAACTTATTCAAACAAACTATAATCTTTCTGATTCCACTTTTACGCTGTTCCCCACACGATAACTCGAAATTTTACCAATCAACATGACTTTCGAGTAGTAAAAAATGGTTTAAAAACTTGCATTTTAGAAAACTGCTTTACGCAAGTGAAATTTCTTTTGGTTGCCATGGCCATGTACTGAATTTGAAATGGTTCTTCCACTTTGTAATAAGAGTTCAATTCTTTTTTCAAATCATAAATATACATGTCAAATGCTTCAGATATACACAAAACTGCAAAATTTCCTTCCATGAACTTGGGCCAAAAATCCAAGTCATTGAATGCTATAAGCGAATTTTGAAATATTTTCCCATATTCTGTACCCATACCTAGTTGCTATTTATAAGAGAAGCAAATTGATAAATTAAAATGTATTATTATTTGACTTGAGTTTAATTACTTCATTCGCTATGTATTCATAGAAGATTGAATTTTTTAGTGCTCCAATAACTATGTCGCCATTTCTAACCGCATCAGCCAGTTGCGCTAAGGTATCTATTTGGTCCTTATCGACGTTACTGACGGTAGAAGTTAATTCAGTACCATAAAGAAGCACGAATAACTTAGTAGTTAATAAAGAGATTGTTACAATCAATCCTACAACCAATTTTGGAGCGTGGTTAAACGTCCTCATATTAACACCTGCATTATAAATAAACTAAGTCAGAAGTTCATTAAAATAAGTCATCATCGAGCATAGGTAATACCAGGAATGTATGGAGGGGTTGGAATGGCTAAGGTCAAATCCTAATCGGCGTGAAATAATCTTGGAAACAACTGGCGTGGCTTAATTTACGCTAGTGACGTCATAGCCTGACGTAAAAATCGTATTTACCACTTAAATTATTTGCATTCATTCATTGGCTGCCAAAAAACTTGTTTGCTATAATTCTAGGTCCTCTGCCTAGGCTGAGAGAATCGAGTATGAACGCGAACGGCGGCGAGTCAGCGCATTTAACTTTAAAAAATCTAAAAGGTCACTTCTGCCATGCCTTTTTTTAACGAGTTATGACATTTTTCGCCTTCGGTAGACAGCTAAACAGACGTAGGGGGAGGAGCTACACTTCTCAAAAAAAAGGACTCGCCTTATGTTTCCACCATCAAGGGTACAACGAGAGCCCCCTTAGCCATTCCAGCCCCTCCATACATTCCTGGTAATACTACTACAGCATTCTAGCCAAAGTTGTCTGAAAGAATATTTCAATTCGCTTTTTGCCAGCATTAAATCATATAAAATGCCTCTATGCCTCACATTTCACTAAGTCGAAAGATAAAAGGTGTAAAAATTTAATAACAGCTGAGTCACTTAAAATTAGATAAGAATTTTGAAAAGAAGTCTCGGCTACAGAAAAGAAACCGGGGCTTTTTTTAAATATTCGTAATGGAACGTAAATTAACGGAAGTCAATAAAATATTTTGAAAAAAGTGTGAGGTCATCTCAGGTGAAACTGTTCCTAAATTGGAGTATTAATTCGGATAAGGATTCCTTCTCCTCCAAAATATTTTAGGCCTTATAACATGCTGCGTGTAAGGTAATTAAATTATGAATTTACTTTGGTTGGATAAGGATCCTAGAAAGTAAAAGAAAAATGATGTACATTTAGTTGTCATCCGAAATAAAAGGCTAAGAATTAATACTATGAGCAATTCGCTGATGATCAGGTATGTCCATGTCTAAAATTAAAAAAACAAAAAGTATGTTTCAGAAAAACTACCATGACAAATAGTCTACGCGACCTTATACGAGACCTCTAACAATTCTACAACACCTTTATTAGGCTAATCGAAAAACCTTTTGCAGTGCATTTCTGACTCATAATTGTAATGCACTATCAAAGCTTAATGGACGAACGACTGAACTGACGAATTTAAAAGGTGCTTATAGTACATGGTGTTGTCTTACCACAAAGTCAAATGGTTTTTGAAAAAGATAGCCGTCTAGATGGGCTCGTTTGCCTGATTTGACCAAAAAATGCAGGTTGTCAAATATGTGAGGATAGACGTACTCAATAACTTGAAATCTGTGATGCGAAATAGCGAAACAACCCAATCCTAAATCAAAATCCTGCGTGATACAAGAATACGAGTATTAACCAATGACATGGACAGTTGTATGGCGCAATGGATGAGCTGGTGCTAGTTTTGATTACACAGAAGTCATCATGCATATAAATTGGGAAGCCCTTAAATGAGTGGACCCCATTATAGCGGTTCTCATAACCGCCGTTCCCTTAAAGGAATAGACAAGCCTACTTTTTTTTCTCCTTGATATATTTATAAGTCGCGTAAGTGCAAAGATCCGGGTTTTATTTTTTAATTTCGATTCCAGCTTTTCAATTAAATACCATTAATTAACTTATATGGGCGCCGCCATTGACCCCTGTAATGAAGCTTCTCTGTATGTTGTGTGACGAGTTAGTCCAAACGATGATTGGTTCATACACTCCGCCAGTAAGATAGCTCGTTTTACACGTAGTCTGCTGCTAGAAACGTTCCCTTAAATTTCGTTTTCTGGATCTTCTCACTCTTTTTAAAGTTATATTATTGGCCAACAGAGGGTGAGCAAGAGCCAATAAGATTTTAGACTAGGAAATTGGCGAAATGTTTGAAAATACAGAAAGGCACCTCACAGTATGGCCTAACGCGAAGGGGCCAGTGTACATAGGCGTAGAGTTTCGCAAATGTTTGGTGGGGCCCAACCGGCCTGGACCAATACATAGATAGCATCATGCGTGATGCATGCATATGATGTATATAAATTCCTAACGAATATTAAGTAATAAATTTATATATACTGTTATAATAGACTTATAATAGACTTCATAAAAAAGCAACTAGACTAGATAAGAACACGATAGAACAAAGGTCATGTTAAAGAGGTTATATAAACAGACGTAGGTGTAATCTCACTAGTTGGTATTAGTATGTAGACCGAGACTAAAGTTGACTCAATAAACTATGTCGTTATAAAGTGTTGCCTTTGACTTAACTCCGTACCCTAATATGGTGTCAGAAGTTATCGAACCGCGCCCCGCAAGTACCCGTTAACCTAACGAAAAATGACGTCGACTTCCTTCAAAAGCCCGGAGCCTTTCAATCCCGCATCCGCGAATCCAGCAGCCGAATGGATGGAATACAAGGACAGTTTCAAGATCTACGCTTTAGCCTCCAAGCTAGCCGACGAAACCCCAGAAGTGCAAGTAGCGACTTTTCTACATATTCTTAGACCCTCCGGTCGACGAGTCTACAATACCCTGAACATAGCAGTAACACCTGCTCCCTTAACACTCGACCGTATATATGGAGCCTTCGATGCTTATTACGAGCCGTAAAAGAACCTCAACGCAGCCCGATACTCCTTTCTAACAACTAAACAAGGCCCTCAGCAGCCATTTGACGCTTTCATAACCGACATCAAAACCAAGGCCCGGCAATGCGATTTCGGCACCCTTACGTCATCGCTGACATGCACACAGATAGTCATTGGAATTCGGAACGAGAAACTACGCAAGGAACTTTTAGCCGACAGCCAGACCACACTCGAGCGAGCCATAGCGATCTGCCAATCAGATGAAACTGCCGCACAACACGCCACCACGATCACAGCCACTAACGACAAAGACAAAACGGCCACCACGGCACTAGACGCAATCAATAGAGGAGACAGACGACTACAGCCACGCGCTCAATACCCCGTACAACACGGCAGACCGAATCAGCAGACCACATTCGAGCGATCGACTACAGCATACGCAAGAAACAACCCACGACCAGATATGCGTTCGAGAACGACGCCACACGCACAATCTCGCAGGCCTCAGCAACCGTCAAATCCACATCTCCGCCAACGACAAGGTTGCAGCAACTGCGGTACGCCACATCCGCCCAACCGCTGCCCGGCTCAAAACGCGCACTGTTTCCAATGCTCGCGCCGAGGGCACTGGGCCTCGCACTGCCGATCACGTGGTTTAAACGAAGTAACAACGTATTACGACGAAGAATTCACCTCGAACAACGTCAATGGGGACCGATACATCGATGGCGACATGTACCAATGCACTGCTCTTGCCCTTTACTGCCATGATACCAGCTCTCCACTTACACAGAATGACGAATGGCACGAAGAAATTTACTTGGCTAATTTTCCCGTCCTGATGAAGTTAGACACGGGATCTCAAGTGAACATCATACACGCAGGGATCTACGATAAATTCCCCATCAAACCGCCCTTGCACTAGCCACCATATGTGGTACGCGCATACTCGGGCCATCTAATCGACATCGTTGGGGTGATATACGTACGATGCGCATCCTTCGCAGCCGGATCAGACCAATGCTTTTATGTAACACCACTAAAGACCATGCCTATCTTAGGCGCCAAAGCAACTGTGGACCTGGGCTTAATCAAACGCCATAGGAAGACTAACCAAGCCAAATCAGCTCTCACGGATGTCACGAGACCAGTCAAGAACACCAGTATGATCCAGCAACACTCGGATCACATCCACCGGAATGCGATACTAAAGGAACACTCAAAGTCAGCGGAAACAACGATGCCAGAAGAAACTCACCAGGCACCAATCATCTCGAGGCAAGCCGTCGTTAATGGACCAATACCACCACCGCACATAATAGACAAACTGACTCCAGAAGAAATTGTACAAAATTACAAGGACGTATTCGACCGAATCGGTAAACTTCCGGGGAAGCACAAAATACATCTAAAACCCAACGCAGTACCAACAATCAGCGCACCACGCCAAATACCTTACGCGCTTCAAGAACCAGTCGCTCAGGAACTACAAAGATTACAAGACCTTGGAATAATCAAGCCGGTCACAGGGCCAACAGACTGGGTGCACCCGATGGTGGTTGTAAGGCAAGACCACAAACCGATACCTGTCCGAATTTGTCTTGACCCAAGGAACCTCAACTCAGCAATTCGCCTAGAGCCCTACCCGACTCCGACAGCGCAAGAAATCTTTTCGAATTTGCACGGCGCAGAAATTTTTACCGTACTAGACGCGCAAAGCGCCTTCTGGCAAGTCGAGCTTGACGAAGAAAGTTCGTACTTGTGCACCTTCGCAACACCCTATGGAAGATACCGCTTTGTCCGTCTCGCCCTAGGAATATGTACGTCCTCTTCAATATTCCAACGGATCATGCACAGCATATTTCCGCCGGCGAAATTCCCCACAACACATATCTCAACAGATGATTTCCTTTTGGCCACCACGAAGCACCTCCACAACAGGACTCTAGTTACAATACTAGACCTAGCACGCCACAATGGACTCACATTCAGCTCAACAAAAATGCAACTCGCGGTCTGCAAGATGACATATCTAGGCTTGACAATCACACCAAACGGATTGGAAATAGCTCCAACGAAAATCCAAGCGATCCAAGCAATCCCAGCACCTCAGGATCGACAGGCCCTCCAGCGTTTCTTGGGCATGGTGAATTTTCTGGCTAAGTTCGTCCCTCAGCACTTGACAGAAACAAGCCCACTACGTGCCTTGCTTAAAAAGACGGCATCATTCACTTGGGACGCAAACTCACAAGACACGTTCAACAGCCTCAAACGTCTCATTACAACAGCACCGGTCCTAGCCTTCTTTAACCCGAAGACACCATCCACGATCTCAGTAGATAGTAGCAAGATTGGCGTAGGTGCTGTACTAATGCAAGAAAACAAGCCGGTCGAATACGCCTCGACCTCATTCACGGATACACAACAAAACTACGCTCCAATAGAGAGAGAACTCCTCGGAATCTTATACGCGTGTGAAAGATTCCATTACTATGTGGTCGGGACGAAATTTACCGTGGAAACCGACCATCGCCCGCTGGTAGCCGTAGTACAGAAACCTCTCCACTTATTGTCGCCAAGACTTCAGCGTCTCGTATTGAAGCTCACAAGATATAACATACAAGTAAAATACGTCCCCGGATCTTTGCTGTATGTCGCAGATACGCTATCACGAGCCCCACGTCGAGAGAAGGACATTAATACAACGTACTTAGAAGGGCCTTCCGTAATGGTACATGCGATAGAGACAGTACTTCCTGAGGACAAAGCGAAGGCAATCCGAAACGCAATTTCCACGGATACAATCTCGCAAACCTTACTTCTATATATCCGTCAAGGTTGGCCAGCAAAAATTGACAAGTTGCATCCGCCGCTCCGAACGTTTTGGGGAATTCAAGAAGAGCTACATGAGACCGATGGCCTGATATTTCGGGGTGAACGACTATACATCCCAACATGCCAGCGCACCAATACTCTCCGCGAGATCCACAAAGCTCACCAAGGCATAACAGCATGTCTGGCGAAGGCTCGAATACATGTTTTTTGGCCAGGGATGTCCCAGGATATAACCACTTACATCAAGCAATGCGACACGTGTCAAAGAAGAGAGCGAGCCAACATTCCGATGCCATTAAACCCACATCCAATACCACAACGGCCATGGGAGGTGGTGGCGACCGATATCTTCCAAATAGGCGATAAAAAGATGATCGTGCTCGTGGACTACTTCTCGAAGTTTGTCGAAGCCCAAGAAATGAAGTTAACCAACGCTGAAGCGGTCATAAAATTCTTAAATCCACATTTCGCCCGACACGGTGCCCCACAAAAACTCGTCTCGGACAACGGCCCCCCCTATAACAGCAACTACTTTGGACACTTCTTGCAGCAGTGGGGTGTGAAGCACGTGACCTCCAGTCCCCACTACCCCCAATCGAATGGCATGGCTGAGAGGACGATCCAGACGTTAAAAAGCATGCTACTAAAAGCGCAAGACGATGGCAAAGATACACAGCAGATACTGATGGAATACCGGTCAACCCCCATAGGGGACTTACCATCACCAGCAGAAATGCTTATGGGTCGCCGGATAAGAACACCGTTAACAACTACTACAGAAGCTCTACGTCCCCAGTTTCCTACCAAGCATATTCAAACCACACTACAAATCCGCCAAAGAAGAATGACCGACGCTCAGCGAATCGCACGAGAACCACAGGCGGTAACCCTAGATGCCGGCACAACGGTATACCATTACATCGGACCGCGGCAATGGGGAAAAGCTACAGTAATATCCAGCGCCCCAGAACCGCACTCGTACATTATCCGGACAGAGAACAATCAAACCCTACGTCGCACGCGCCACCATCTACGTCCAGCAGTTTTCCCGGAATCAACGACACAGCAAACACCGCGGGATAGATCATCGATCAGACCACAACCGGATGTCGCAAGAAGACCCAGTCAGAGAACACAAGACGAAGGAATCCAGCAAGCCACAACAACATATCATCGGAAGGCGCATCCAAAGCCCGCAACGCAGCAAGACGAGCAGCCAACAAGCAGAAGCGAACGACATCAACAAGATCAACCGATATCTAAGACACTACCAGAGGCCACAACAGACGAACAACGAATCTCTCAACAAATACTTCCATCACCATTTCCGAGCGATATCCCGCCGTTCCCAAGCTCGTCAAACCAGCAACAGAACACAAGGCCTAGACGAACTACTCAACCACCAAGATACTATCAAGCGGGATTCAATTAACAATTAACGTTAATTTTTAGCATTGTAAATAGCAAAAAAAAATTTTTAACCTTGAACCTAAAAAAAAAAAAAAAAATTTGACGAAATGAAAGATGTTATAATAGACTTATAATAGACTTCATAAAAAAGCAACTAGACTAGATAAGAACACGATAGAACAAAGGTCATGTTAAAGAGGTTATATAAACAGACGTAGGTGTAATCTCACTAGTTGGTATTAGTATGTAGACCGAGACTAAAGTTGACTCAATAAACTATGTCGTTATAAAGTGTTGCCTTTGACTTAACTCCGTACCCTAATAAGTATATCCATGTACTATGTTTTCCTCTAAAGATAATCTAGGGCGTTTTAAAACAAATTTATCCGTATTTGCGCATTACCATAAGGACATTATCTCTCTCTCTAAGGGCCCAAGATTCTATGTTACGGTTGAAATGTATGTATGTCCGATTTGGTCAGCCATCCGTCTCATCTCAAGTGGTATAATAATTGTATAGCCTAAACAGAGGCCGAGCGCATTCGCTGCAGAGTAACCCGGCGTTGAACATTTTTCCCTCCTTCAAAGATTTCTCACGACAGCTCTTCGTGATTTTTACTAAGCGCGAATTTACCTCTTGTGTCTGAGAGAGCTGGGGGGTTCTGGAAATTCTCTTACTTATTTTTTCCCCTCAGTCCTTCCTCTCAGTCCTTCCTCTCTCGCCTACCCGCCTGTTTTAGTTTGATTCCCAACCGCTTGGGAGCATAGATAATAAACACCAGGATCAGAAGGTCGGGGGAGAGCTTGCCGGCTGGAAATAAGGTGAATTTTGTAGGTGGTCCTCGGGACCAGCGACCCCTAATGTTGGAATTATTAAACTGGTCCTTGGGACCAGTGACCCTCGCATAGTGCTTTAAACCGAACACAGTTATCTGATTTGTGATCCGAACAGATCAAATATCTTTGGTTGACTTCAGCTATCAGTTAAACAGTTGAGAGCCATTTTCACTTCAGATCAGATGCCTTTTTGTGATACACATTCGGATCAAATCATATCTGAGATAAAAACGAGATTGTAGACATTTAAAACAGATATCTTTGGCATCGGTCGTAGTTTCGGATTAAGATCTTTTATGAATTTATACACTTCAAATGTATTCATAACGCATATGCTTAAAAAAATCCAGACAAATTGTATATTTGTTGGAAGTTGGATGTCGAGGAAAACAGTTTATTTTCCCAAACAATTGACTTGGTACTAGTAGAGATGTGAATCGGTAATTTACCGTCCGTAAATTACCGGTGGTAATTTTCCAAATTTCCGTAATTTTATAATAGTAAGAATTATCAGACATTTTTAAACTTTTTGTGCTCTGGGAGTGAAACCAAGTGTACTAGCCTTCCAGAGAATAAAACAATGTCCTTTCTTACTTCGGAGTCCCCTTTTCCTCTATACCCCTTTCGTTCATGCGGCTGTTCTAGCTTAAAATAGTGGTTCAAACATCCTCATATTGTTAGTCACTTTAGCAGTGTTTACTTAAAAGCCGGACCAAGTAGTCACACGCGCATGCTAGTGCTCTTTAATTTTAGTCAAGGGCTCATTACGCGTAAAAGGTCATTTTATATTTAAATGATTAACTATCACTGTATTTACTTCCAAATGGACTTGTCAGGAACCAGCCAGCACTAAAAATAGTTAGATAAAGATTTGATTAGAAATTCCACGGCTGTCGTTTTGGTAGCAGAAGCCGCAAAATCATGTAAATCACCTTATATAGTGCTCAAAATTCAACTTCGTTGAAATTTAATCCGTGTAATTTTATTAGCTGGAACGAAGATCCAATCCCTTCAACTCGTAACGAAAATTTTAAATTATCTTATTGGCTCACTAAACTATGTTTTGATGACGTTGCTGACGGTGACGGCCAAAAATACATCGTTGCTTTTTACCTCCGTCACAATGACCAGCCTCTTCTTTCATACCCCCCCCCCCATCTCGAGGAAGGGTGTCGTGGACTTTGACGCACGCAAAAAGTACCCTGTTCTCTATTCCCGCTTCTAAAATTACATGAATCTCTGTATCTCTGTCTTTACTAGATAATTGAAGGTTTTCATGTGTACTGGAATGGTTGTATATATAATCAGTGTATAAAGTTAAACACGGATATCTGTAAAATTATAAAGATATCTGAACAGATATAAGATTAGAAATCGTTCAGATAGTGCAAGGTCGGATAAAAATTATCACCTTATCGGATCAGATTTAATAACTGAAAGTAAATACGACGTTCAATGAACTGTTGACGATTTTGCGGGAAAGACATCGCAATCAGATGTCATAAAAGAAGAAACAGTTCATAATTTTAAGCACTACCCTCGCATCAATTATTATTTTACCGGTCCCACTATAAATTAAATTTCTAAAATGGTGAGAATAAAAAGCACGTAAAGACACAAAAGTAAAGAAGCTGAAAATTCTAATTGATTTTGAATTTTTTACTGTAGGAAAAAGTAGCATATAACAATCCATAACAGTTAACTTTTATTTCTTATCACAATTTTTCAACTAGTTGCCACTAAATATCAATCAACATGTCTAATGATATTTGAAGTTCTTAATCCTTTTCTGAACTATCCTTATTCCTTATTGCATTTTACATAAATTCGGTGGCAATATCTTCTCTCGCTATCAGTAAGCCAGATCAAAATCCTGTAATGTGACCATACACTACTGCCTAATACGACTACTGACAACTAGTACTGGCTATGGTCTAGACTGTCGACTACAAGAGACTCATTCTAGAGTATAGACGCTAGACAAGATCAATAGTCAATAGACTACAAAACTTTTGTAGGGAAGTTGTAGCCAAGGAGTACTAACTACCTATGAGTAGAATTGGTAGAAAATGTGTTGAGCTAAAAAAATTCTAATAAGGAACCCCGAATTAATAAACTGGTCCCACCGTCTATTTTTTCCAAAAACCATAATTAATAAAGTGGTCCCTGGGACCACTGACCCCAAGTTTTGGAATAAATAAACTGGTCCGAGCAATTAATAAACTGGTTTTGGACTTGTAAACCTGTCTTATTTCCAACCCTGCTTGCCGCGCTTTGTACAAACTGGGTAGGTTCTACTTCCGGAAACCAGCGCATGCGTACGGCGAGTCATGCACGAAAAACGAGCAGGCAGACCTCGTCTGCGCAGAAGCGGAAGTCAACTGCAGAAGTTT
Organism: Phalangium opilio; assembly: GCA_019434445.1. Classification (NCBI taxonomy): domain Eukaryota; kingdom Metazoa; phylum Arthropoda; class Arachnida; order Opiliones; family Phalangiidae; genus Phalangium; species Phalangium opilio. The sequence continues at coordinate 751,675 of JAEQBA010002063.1, read as the reverse complement.
GGCGTGCGCCCCCCCCCCGCACAGGCGCGGCAAAGAGAGATACACTACGGAAGGCATACCTTCCGATCCTTGTGTATATTATCTATGTTGGGAGCGTTATCTCAGAGCTCGCCTCTAGACCACGACCGGCTTAGGATATCGGTCTTGGCTGATTTTGAAAATCATTTTTCTCTCCCGCGAATTTGACGAAAAATTCGGAAGGAGCCCCTATACAAAATCTACGTCACATCTGGCAGAACTAGATGTTTTTGCTAATAGATGCGCTTGGGCCCTTAGAGAGAGATAATCTCCTTATGGCATTACAATGCGAATGTAAAAATCTTTACAAAAATTTCGAGACTACTATCAAAACTCGGGAAAATCACCACTTTGGAAACCATGAGAGCGACTTAACCCATAAGACTAATTTATACTTGTGCCTCGAAAAACATTTTGAAAATTGTTTATCTACTCTATGGATTTGGCCAGCACCGCGCCTTACCAGAGATACTAGATGTTTAAATAGGGATGACCAGCTCGAGCCTTTTCACGTACGTTCAGACGAAACTGCGGCAGAGGGTTTTTTTAACGGGGATCTATAACGCGCGCCGTCTTGTTTATCCCTATCAAGGACAAATTGAATTCCTATTCCGAGTATTCCCCCATTTTTTGCGTTCCACCGGACCTAAGCCGTTCCACAACGCGCCTATTTCTCTCAGATTTCGCATCCTCCAGCCATCATCCTTGATTTGGCTTTGAATTGCATCCGGTAGACTGTACTGCGCATGACACGCCAATAACTCTGTCGCAATTTCCGTCTCCCTTCGAATCCCTCTTCGAGCATCTAGTATCCCTGTCCTTACATTTGTCGCACTATTCAAAAAGCGGATTATGCTTCACACATAAAGTACGTAAGTCCCACTTTTCCATAGCTTAGGCCATAGATTTCATGACATTCCCGAAGTTAAAACCAAACAGACGAACAAAAATGTTTTTAACCAATCGTAAATCCCCTAACCGTAGATAGCCTCTTTAATGCCAGACCAATCAGCGACGGCTATTACTAATTTCTTGCATGGGACCTCGACTCGACCTCGCCGGCAACATAACCGGAAAGCTCGAAAGGCAAATTTGTGGTATCGTTCGTTAGTCGTTATATTATATTAAACGTTTTAAAGCTCAAGTTTCGAAAATTTTCGAGTCATTTAATAAGTCTACAACTAAATATTATGAGAATTTCTTTAATTTTAACAGAAAAATAGCTCTGCGAATAATCGTACACTCGAAAACTAAACTAAGCCTCGGCTAGGTATCGGCGGTATCCCGATTTCTGAGCCGCCAGCGGCTGGGCTCGACGTAGCCGCAAGAACAGAAAAAAATCCTCGTAAAAAAAACAGATACACGGCGTCTTAAATAGTCTAAGCAAAAGCTACCCAGATTGATAAGATCTTCATGCCTTACTCCCAAATAACCTTTGGTATTGTGTGTAGTTTTAACTAAAGAATATTCAGTCTTTATAGTAGTTCCCTAATTTATGTACCTGGTAAATCGGTTCTTAAAGCGGAAGAATCACATTTGCTCTATGTTTCAAGCGAGAGAGAGAGGTTTATGATATAGCCTTAAAATGGAAGGTTTAATACTCCCTTTAAAATTCCTATCACCCGTCGACAAGTATTTCACGCTTTCAATCCTACTCCCCTATTTCAACATTCAAAGAAATCGTGGGGAATTTTAAAAGCAAAAGCTTCTCGGAACCGGGTTTTACAATTATAAAATAAGTAAATTTCAAGTTTTCTATTTATGTCGCACTATTACAAATATAACAGAAGTAAATTTCAAGTTCTCTGTTTATGTCGCACTATTACAATTATAACATAAGTAAATTTATTGAAGTAAGAATAATTAAGTAGATAACGATGTGGCTACTATTATGGCCCAGCCCTTGGGTCGTCTTGTTTACATTTTATAGAACAAAATAAAACTATTCTGTTCGGAAAACACTGCTCTGTAGTGGTTTTATTGGTTTTTTGCAGTCAGCTAAACGCAAAAATTATTTTTATGAGGTCTCTATCTTCATGATTTCGGTATTATGGATGACAAATTTTTGGAGGGGCCCGTGGCCACCTCTAAAAGTTTTGGGGGGGCTCGGGCCCCACGGGCCTATAGAACTCTACGCCTATGCCAGTGTATTACGTTACATGCTCGTACCTTCCTTAATATTGTGGATAAATACATGGTTCCAATATTAAATATCCATATTTTTATATGATCTTTCCAATAAAAAATTTAAAAATTCTAGGGTGTAGCATTCCTTTAATAGAGGTTTTACCGAAAGCGCAGTTTACCCGTTACGGTAGTTACAGCAGTTCTCGTAAACGCGGTGTACCGTTACCGTAGTTCCCTGATGAGCAGTACAGCCGGGATGTGAGAAACGATTGTCAGATATGATGGTGTAGGTCAGATAATGTTAGTGAGGTTTGGGTATTTGAAACCCCAATTTTATTAGGTAGGGTTAGGTTTGGAAGGTGAGATGGGGTCAGGTTAGGTTTGAAATGGGGTGAGGCGAGGTTTGGTCAGGTGAGATGGGGTAATGTGAGGTGAGGTTAGGTTAGGTGAGATGGGGTAATGTGAGGTGAGGTTACGTTAGGTTAGATTCGGTTAGGCTTGAGATGGGGTGATGTGAAATTAGGTTAGATTCGGTGAGGTAAGGTTAGATTTTGTTAGGTTAGGTTTGAGATGGGGTGAGGTTAGGTCCGGTCCGGTCAGGTCAGATTCGGTTAGGTTTGGTTGAATTTGATAGATAAGGTTCGGTTCGGTTGAACTTTATAGGTAAGGTTAGGTTGGGTTGCACTTGATCGTTGTTTGGTTTGGTTACGCTTGATAGGTAAGGTTAAGTGTGGCTGCACTTGATAGGTAAGGTTCGCTTCGGTTATACTTAATAATGTAGGTTAACTGTAGGATTAAGAATTTTCCAAACTTTACTTTAAAACTGCTATTTCTCAAAATTGCAGCCGGTATTTCTAAAACAGCAGTTTTGAAGTGCACCGCTGTTTTTTAGAACCGCTGTTGCTATTTCTGGAACTGGTCATCCGGGATCTGCTGTTAGCCTGTTACATGGTGCACCCCACGAAGTAAACACTCAGAAATAAGCTTTTGCTGCGCCAGCTCAGCACCATTCTGATGTGGAAAATTCAACTCACATTTATAACTAATCCACCTACAAGTCCGGTCCAAGTACCATTTGATAACAGCGTTCCCCAATCCAAAGTCTTCATTTTGATAACGCTGTAACTATGATTTAAATTTAAAATTAGGGTTTTAAAGGTATATGAGCAATTTTACATCTCCAAGTGACAATAACGTCACGGAAAGGAATTACATTGGACGCGTCTCGGGCTGTGTATGTATGTGTCTGTCACCGTGTTCACCGCGGTCGTAGTTCACAGAAATTCGAAAAGTTTAACTTCACTACGTTATCTATCTCACTAAATTATTAGCCCAGCCCTTGGGCCATCTTTTTCCTCTTATAGTGCCTTTGATTGAGGCTTGAGACACGTACCATTCACAAAAATGCATGCTCTTACAACAGCAAACTTATGTTAATCAAAAACTTCCCAAAAATATAGGTGGAAGCTAGGTCCTCAACGTACAATAAATTTGTTTTCGTGCACCTTAGGCCCACACACCCACACAAAAATCTTCCTTTTATAACGTTCACTCACCCAGAACAAGAAAAGTTTAGGTTAAGTTTAATTAATCAATCTTTCAAATTAACTAATGATCGCTACTACAAAAATTTAAGGGTCTTGTTAAGATTTTTTACACAAATGAAGAATAAAGAGTTACGAGTTTATAGTGTGGTACCATTCTTAACATACCTAAAGTTGAAATACGATGATAGCACATTTAATATTTCATATTCGTAACCGCCTAGTAGAAAGCTGTGGTCGCTGTGGTTTTTAACATTCAAATACGGATTCTAAAAATCACAATATTACACTTGTAAACAATGTGAATGAAACATATTTTACCGCAGTCCAAGCTGCCTTAAAACTTTGTATATTGTTAATTACCTCAACGACGCCGATTGTATAATGGCCGGAACATTGACTATGATTTAAGTGACTTGAGGCCAACATTATTACGGACTTTAATACTTAAGATTGATTTTCAAAGGCGCATGTTAAGGGTAAAATCAAAAACAAATACAAGGGTAATTTCTTATATGTATTAATGTTTTCATCTACAGCAGAGTAAAAGCAAGTGACTTCAAAAATGGCTTATTTAATGTAACGCGCCAAGTTTTTATACCGCGTTGCTAACCCTACAGCAAGCGTTTTATAAATGCAAATTCTCAACACATCACGTAAAACAATATATCATAATAATATTTAACTTTTGGCAAAGACAGAACAGTTTTCCATTTTCAATTATTTACATAAAGGATTGTTACGGCACATTCGTTTGGCCGTTATATTTTCTTTGTTTAATATTTACTTAACATTTAGTATGAAATTCTTTGTGTATGAGTCAAATGTACTATGCACGAAAAGGTCTGACCTGTAGACTGCCTTTACGGCTTTTACCATGTCAGCCTGTTTTTCCTTCCAAGGATTTTTATCCTAATTAAGGGTAAGGTAACAAATAATTTCCCAAGACCTCGAAAACGATGTGAAAAATACAAAAACCCCCAAAGGTTTTCTCCCAAAATTATTTCGGCCCGTAAGATTAACCTCAGACCACCTAACCCATGGACATGCAAAGCCATGTTAAACCCGCGTTAACGAATGGCAATGCGTAGCACGCGCTTTCACTCGTCTACTGACCGCAATTTATCGCCAAATGTCCCGTAAAGAAAAATTCGTCTGTTATGTTCGGGATATTTTTTAGCCAAGGCTTAATGTTAAACAGACTTCATATACATCTGCTCCTGATATAAATAATGAAATTCAACACACTTTTATAATTTAGTCAGATTTTCTCCCCATATCGGTGACTGGAGACCTCTACTCCTCAAAAAACAAAATTGCGCGTATTTTACTAGGGTTTGGTGAAAAACTTCCAACACAGCGATAGTGTCAGGCGTTGCCCTAAGCAAACCTAGCTCCCTATTCAGTTACCTGTCCATGTAGTCTGGAGGATAGCTGAAATAATCGCGCACTTTTTCAAGAAAGCATGAAACTTGGTATAAAGTTAGTTTGAAATATATTATGTCAATTAAAGATTGGAGGCATTCCGCATCTCTGTTCAGCAGTCACGCCGTGCCAAAGCGGCCGTGAAATTGTAAACTCACCTAACATCATTTTAGGTAGCACCCCTCGTGATGCGCCGACTTCGAGCTATAGAGAAAATGTAGGGGTCGTGTATAAAGCAAAAATCTCTCCGATTCGTAGGAGCTCAGTAAGGAATGAAAGAAATTTTCAATAGAAAATCAAACCACGCGCTACAAAATGAAAAAAAAAAACAATAACTGCTATTATTGAACATTTTAAAACAACAATTTGGCAACATAATTAAATGCATAATTTCGCATAAGCACAACTCTAAGTAACACCTGTTACTATTATTAATAAAAATATTTAACCATAAATATTATTAGAGTTGTAAACAATTTTTTTAATCATTCATGTGTAAAACCCTCTATGGTTTAGATGTATTCCATTTTCATAGCGGTAATCAGAATAGGAAAAAAGTTACTTCCAATAAAAAACCCTCCTTATACAAGAAAGCCCGTATGAAGTCTTATCTAAGAGAGCCACCGCTCATAATTTCGCAACATAATTGGAGTCATAATTTCGCAACATAATTAAACAATTATCAACATTTTTAAGTAATAATTTAGAACATTTTAATTATTCTTCACATTTTAAAGATTCAAAAATATTTTTATGATACAGGCACTCAGAAATTCGGTATCCCAATACTGCTAATTCATGCGTGTTAAGTTGTAAAGATCTGAAACTTCATGGTAAATTTTGGTATTGTGGTGATAGAATGGATGTTTTTCTGGTTTTTTAGGTTATTTACGGGGTTTTAGTGATCTTTTGCATGACCAAAAATATCAGTACTTCATATCATAGTTTTTTAGTGCAGAGCGTGGTTCACTATGAAGTTACCGGAATTTTTTTTTATTAAACTAGATTTTAGTCCTCGTCATGGTAGTTAAATCCAAGTTAAATTACACTTCGGCTTAAATATGCACAAGTTCTTGTTAGTGAAAGACGATTCTCTAAATTTAAAAGGAAACGAAGAAACCAAGATAAACTGGGAAAAATGCTTCTTATGTCAAAAAATACCACTGAAAAACTGACTTGCCCTGGCAATTATGAAAATAGATTTAAAGCAGTTGGCTATAGAACAATTTCCGAAAAGCATAGAGGGTTTTACACATGAATGATTAAAAAAAATTGTTTACAACTCTAATAATATTTATGGTTAAATATTTTTATTAATAATAGTAACAGGTGTTACTTAGAGTTGTGCTTATGCGAAATTATGCATTTAATTATGTTGCCAAATTGTTATTTTAAAATGATCAATAATAGCAGTTAAGAATTAAATTATTTTTTTCAGTTTGTAGCGCGTGGTTTGATTTTCTATTGAAAATTTCTTTCATTCCTAACTGAGCTCCTACGAATCGGAGAGATTTTTGCTTTATACACGACCCCTACATTTTCTCTATAGCTCGAAGGCGGCGCATCTCGAGGGGTGCTACCTAAAATGATGTTAGGTGAGTTTACAATTTCACGGCCGCTTTGACGGCTTGTCACGGCGGTCACAACAGAGATACGGAATGCCTCCAATCTTTAATTGACTTAATATACTTCAAACTAACTTTATACCAAGTTTCATGCTTTCTTGAAAAAGTGCACGATTATTTCAGCTATCCTCCAGACTATTAACGAATCTATGAATATAATTTTTTATATATTGCTGTAAAATTTTGGGGGGCTACGAGGAATATTTTGGTACGGTTTACGGATTATTTTGAGGGGGCCAAGTTTGAAATTTGGGGGGCTATCACCCACAAAAGGCCTAGCGACGCCACTGTGAAAACGGGAGAGGATTGGCGCTACCCTCTACACACTGGCTATTCAAAAGAGAGGAAAAAGAGATATAAGCAGTCGGTGCTGGCGACGGTGATTTCTTTATACAGAGGCGCGCTTTGGCGATTTTGCCCATAGGTCTATTGGTATCGTTGGGACTAATAGTTTTACCCGAATAGTAATAGTAGTAGAAGTATTAATGACTGAAGAGAGGAAGTAAGTAGAGAGTTCGCGACATGTGATTCACGTTGCCACGTAGCCATATATTAGAAAACCCTTTGCTAGGATAAAGTTTATTGAAGTACGGATAGCGAGAGTACGTAAACGATGTTGTGCAATTATAGGTTAGACCATCTTGTTCTTTAAAAGCACGAAAGACCAATGCTTTTGAGAAAGAGAGGTCGATGGCATTGCTCATGCTGCGTGGAGCCCAGCGTTCAAGATAACCATCTCGTAGCTATGCACCAAACCAGTCTTATATACGGTGGCCTTGGAGAATGGAGTGTCTTCAGCGTTGCTCTTAGCTCGGAAATCCAATTTCTCTGAATTAGTACGTAAATATATTGTTAAAACACTTTATATCATTGAATGAACGTGAATGAAATCAAAGTTTGTGCGATTTCTCAAGTTCAGTAATTAAAACCTTTTTCATTATGTCAAACAGAAAGTGCTATGGTGTTTCCAAACAAGCTTTCTTACGTTTGGGAATTCAGTCTCAAGACCAAAGATGAAATATATCACTATGGCCGTTCTTCAAGCCTATTGAAACCTAGACGTTGTAAGCTGTAATCGAGTAGAGACTAATTTCTTGGATACCAGTTTCATATATAACAACATATAGTAATTACGATCATCTATTGAAATGTTTCGTCCAATTAAATTCATAAAAACTGAGAAGCCGGACTCGGATGAGGTGGAGAATTTGGAAACACATTCAAACGTTTTAGTGAAATGGCCAATCATCATTAAGAACGATGATGACGAGACTAGCACTTCTGAAGAAGTAGATTCGGTTCATGCCACAGTGGAAAAAAATGACAATGCGGAAGAAGTTACGGAGAATCAGGAACAAAGGAAGTTATCCCCTTTAATGAATGACAGTCAAACACACAATGCTGAGAAGCCTTTTAAATGTGACGTCTGTGGCTTGTCGTTTAAAAGTAATTCACTTTTAACAAGTCATAAGGTTAGACACTCATCTGATCGCCCGTTTCAATGTGAACTGTGTCAGAAGGGCTTCAAAGGGAAAAATAACTTGGCACAACATAAACTTATACACTCATCCAATCGTCCATTTAAATGTCAAGTGTGTCAGAAGGCCTTCAAAGGCAAAAGTGACTTGACACGACATGAACTCATACACTCGTCCAAACGTCCATTTAAATGTGAAGTGTGTCAGATGACCTTCAAAAGGAAAAATGTTTTGACAACTCATCAACTCACGCACTCGTTCGAACGCCCATTTAAATGTCAAGTTTGTCATATGGCCTTCAAAATCAAAGGTGACATGACACGACATAAACTCAGACACTCGTCCAAACGTCCATTTAAATGTGAAGTGTGTCAGAAGGCCTTCAAAAACAAAAACGACTTGGCAAATCATAAACTCAAACACTCGTCCAAACGTTCATATAAATGTGATGTGTGTCATATGGCATTCAAACGCAATGCTGATTTGGCATCGCATAAACTCAGACACTCGTCCGAACGGCCATTTAAATGCCAATTGTGTCAGAAGGCCTTCAAATTCAAAAACGACTTGGCAAATCATAAACTCAGACACTCGTCCGAACGGCCATTTAAATGCCAATTGTGTCAGAAGGCCTTCAAATTCAAAAACGACTTAGCAAATCATAAACTCAGACACTCGTCCGAGCGGCCATTTAAATGCCAATTGTGTCAGAAGGCCTTCAAAAGCAAAAACGACTTGGCAAATCATAAACTCATACACTCGTCCAAACGGCCATTTAAATGTCAAGTGTGCCATACGGCCTTCAAAAGGAAATATAGTTTGACACTACATCGACTCACACACATGTCCAAAAATGATTTCTGTAACTCTAGTTACAAATCACAATATGATCTTCAGTTGAAACTCCACAAATGTTCTGAATGTGATAAAACATTTAAAAGATTGCAGGAACTAAAAAGGCATGAGCTTCTTCACTCGTCGGAGCGACCATTTAAATGCGATCAGTGTGATAAATCTTTCATAATTAGATCGAAACTAAATTTGCACAAGACTAGACACTTGGAGGATAAACAATACAAGTGCCAACAGTGCGAGCGTTCTTACCAAACTAAATATTTGTTAAACATTCACGAGAGAGGAGCTCATATAACTGCTAAATCATTTCAATGCGACTTATGTGACGCGAAATTTAAAATCAAACGTAGTTTAAATCTTCACAAGATTTATGTTCACGAGAACGAAAGGCCCTTTTCTTGTGAACAGTGTGGCAAAACCTTCGAAACCCCTAACACGTTAAAGCAACACTTCAATATGGTGCATACTGATGAAAGACCGTTCAAATGTTCGGAATGCGGTTCGGCCTTCAAATGTGGCTCGTATTTGAAAAAACATAAATTGTTACACTGCCGTGCTAAATCTTTCAAGTGTTCTAAATGTCAACTTTGTTTCCCTTCCGAAACATCCCGTCGTGCACACGAGATATCTAATCATTTGTATGACAAATATTTCGAAACTTCGCGAAGATATGAAAACTGTTCAAGCACTGATGTGAAACCTGTCATTTACGAGTGCTACATTTGCAAAACCGCCTTTGCAAATGAATACGATTTGTTTCAACATAAAGGTACGAGATGTTCCCTCCAAAACTTCAAACTACGAGCTTCACATGTTGTATTGGAAAGGTTATCTCCGAAGCAACTCGCCGAATATGGTGTTTTTTCATATCCACGATTGAGAATCCAGATCGAGGATTTCGTCATTAAAAAGGAACCTGAATAAACACAATCTGTGTTATTACAAAATCTCAAAACTTATGAGGAATGTTTTTGTATACTAGGCCTATGCATTGGATCAAATAAAAATACTTCTCATGTCATGAAAAATTGTAGTCTTGGATGATGCCAAATTGTTTCTGTTACGTAAACAGATCAAAGTTTATAGAGCTGCACTGAACAGGTTAGGTAACAAGTTTTTGAAAAGATGTAATTTTCAATCATTCAATGTCATCCACGTTTCATGCGATCTTGAACCATGCTTGTACTTATTCGAGGCGAGGGTTAGGTAAGATAACATTATACCCTAAAAGAACGGCCTTTTCTAAACTCTAAAAATACTTCGGGCGATTTTGAGTCCAAAATCTTCTATGGCAATTTACTCTTAACTGCAACCCAAAATAACTTAAGATTATAGTGGAATTTATATATATATATATATATAAAATAATTCCTCTATAATCTTAAGATTATAGTGAAAAAAAATCGCCCGAAGTATTTTGGAACACCTTGTTAAGTTGCATTATCCTAATAAATTCTCGCAAAGGCTTAATAGAGTCTATTGGTTCTTTATCAATATACAACGTATATGGGGTGGAAATCATCGCCGCGAGCGTGGTACTATGCGATTACCTAGAAGAGAGAAAGGGAAGATAGGGGGAGGAACGCTTGTCTGAAAAGCTCTCGCTCTTGGGACTTGGATTCAGACTAGTTCAGTTCAGCCAAATAGTTCATTTTACCTTAGCGTTTTAGCTCAAAACGAAAACGCGAGCACCAGACGCCAGTTCTACTTGATTCTATAAAATTTGGGTTTCCTAAATTGTGGATCTGAACTGAACTAGAGATTTCAGACTTCCTGTTTCGTCAAATGTCTACCTCCCCCAGATTAAGGTTTCTTCCCCCTCTCAAGTAGGGAAGCGCATATTCACACGAGCGCCCGTTAAAAATCTCCCGGACTTCCATTCTAGGGTACGATAGTTCTATATTTTCTTTGGCGTTATGTAGGCCAGACGCCTTTTTGCAAAGAATACCTGCTCGTAGCAAATATGCGTTCGATGGGAACTTCTGGGCAATACGATAGCCTTATGATACAGTGCAAGTCCTATACCATTATCCTTGCTTAATCATTCCAATAATGTGTATGCCTAACTTCATGAGCCCTCAACTCGTAGAGGGTAAATTGAAATACACTTCGTCGTAGAGCACCGAACGCTTTATAGAGAGTGAGCTCTTATTTGAAATATTTTCCAGGAAATTCAGGAAATCTGCCCAGAATGTTCTAGAGGAAAATGGATGAGGTTGAATATCTTGAAAGGCGAAGACACACATAGCCTCCAGATTTAACAGAGACCCGCATCCTTCCTTGTATTACCAGAACTTCATGTAGTAAAATAACACCAACACGAGCTAACCAAAATCTCCAAACATTATTAGATTTACCAGGGATAGATTTAATTTTAGAATTAGGAATGGAGAACAGAGTAATCTGGGCGCGCGTCAAAGTCCCGGACCCCCTTCAACGGGACGGAGGAGTGTGAAAGAAGAGGCGGATCATAGCGACCGAGGTAAAAAGGAATTACGTATTTTTCGCCTTCCCGGTCAGCAACGTCATCAAAACGTAGTTTAAGCATGGAAGAACTACGCGAGATGGAACGGCGACGAAGATAGTGTAGTCTAGAGGATAAACGACAACTTTATATGAAATCATGCACTTTGTGAAGAAAGCATGAAACTTTGCACAATGATAAATAAGGGTATTCCTAACTAATTCGAGATTAGAGCCCACCTCTAACTCATCTGTGACATTTGTGACAAGCTTTCAAAAGTCCCCATAATGACATATATATATTTGAATTCTGAAATTTATAAAATTCCCCAAACTTCGATGCAGAGCGAAAGGCGCCCGCCGGGACTGGCTAGAGGCATTTCCATAGGGGCCGTCTCTAAAGCGAAAACATACGCAATTTATGCAGCCTTAACGGATAGATATAATATTTTCTTAAAGCAATGGAATTATTTAAAATATCGAGAATGTACAAAATTTTGATTTTAATACTTAAAAGAGACAAATTTAAATGAATTTTAAGTAGCTCTCTTTCAAAATTTTTCTTTTTCATTTATTTATTTTTTTTAAATTCTTTTTCACATCCGCCACATTTACTAAGTGCGGTGCAAGGTAAATTTGCTTTGACGCATTTGCACTTGCCATGACAACCTTTAAGGCATCCACATTTTATCATTTCGCGACAAGCTTCTGCGGCTGGTGGAATTGTCAACCATGTTGGTTGCCATTCTATGGTATTATCTGGTTGTACCAGTTTGGTCCACCCAAAGTTAGACGGGTCCGGTAGATCCGGCGGTTTTTCCAATGTCTGCCCCCAAATGTGCCCACCCTGAAAAGCCACTCGAAGCACGTGTTGTAGCAACGCGTCTGCCGAGGGTGGTATATTTTCAATGTCACGATTTGTTTGTGTGAATAAGGTTTTTCTTGTTGGTTGACTTTTTCGTCAGAACTACACCGGTTATACATTAGTATCACAAATCTTTCTATAGTTGGGAAAATTTCTTTAACGGCCGTTATAGGAGGCCTTCTAGATATGGCTTGTAAAGCGGGAGTTAGTTCTATGAATACATTCCAAGTTGACCTCGCGGTTTTCTTTCCTTTTCCGTTAAAATGTGTGGTGGTATCACATCCTGTGAGAGCGTGGAGGACTGGCATCGCTTCGCATTTGTCTTTTCCTACTTTGTAAGCGAGACGTGTTGCGTCTCTGTAACGGACGCCAGTAATATGTGCCAGTGAGACGCTTAGAATCAAGACATCAGTATCCACGGTTCTAATCAAAATGGATCTATGTCCTTACTTCACGCCGTCCAAAACATGAAGGAGCATCCTCGTATCTGCTTCTTCGTGAAAGCAAGGAGAAATGTCTCCGAGATTGCCTTCAACAGAGCAAATTACGTTTTCACCGTTTGTGACGAATATGGCTCCTGGAAACTGAGGCGCGACAAACTTATGACTTAAAAAGGCAAACAATTCCTTCTTGTTTTCTTCGTGCCTTTGAAATTCTGGCCAATTGCGTGGCAAATCTTTTCGACCTTCAACTCTAACTCTCAATCCCTTACCACGCTTCTTTCTCGTAGTAGCCCCTTTAAGGCTGCCATTCAGGTACACGTCAAAGACCATATCTATACGGCGAACGGAACCGATGAACTGGGAACGTATGTATTTTTAAAATATAGTTGCGTAATCAGAGAACGTTTTAGCGTTGCCTGGTTTGATGATATTGACAATCACAGCACCATGGAGTACGATAAAATCAGATTCGGAGCGTATGACACCATTATCCGACAATGAGGGTGGGCAAGGTTGGTTTTCGTGTCGAAAAAACCCCTCTAGATCGCCCATACGGCCTTGACAACCGATATATAGTCTTGAAAATAAATAAATATATATATATATATATATATATATATATATATATATATATATATATATATATATATATATATATATATATATATATATATATATATATATATATATATATATGGCCGCTATTTAATGAAGTTGGTTTTTGGAAACCGCGTGGTCAACTTGGAATGTATTCAAAGAACTAACTCCCGCTTTACAAGCCATATATAGAAGGACTTCTATAACGGCCGTTAAATAAATTTTCCCAACTATAGAGAGATTTGTTATACTAACGTAAGATCGGTGTAGTTCTGACGAAACACTCAACCAAGCAAGAAAAACCTTATTCACACAAAAAAATCGTGACATTGAAAATATATCACCTTCGGCAGACGCGTTGCTACAACACGTGCTTCGAGTGGCTTTTCAGGGTGGGCACATTTGGGGGCAGACATTGGAAAAACCGCCGGATCTACCGGACCGTCTAACTTTGGGTGGACCAAACTGGTACAACCAGATAATACCATAGAATGGCAACCAACATGGTTGACAATTCCACTAGCCGCAGAAGCTTGTCGCGAAATGGTAAAATGTGGGTGCCTTAAAGGTTGTCATGGCAAGTGCAAATGCGTCAAAGCAAATTTACCTTTCACCGCACTTAGTAAATGTGGCGGATGTGAAAAAGAATTTAAAAAAAAATAAATAAATGAAAAAGAAAAATTTTGAAAGAGAGCTACTTAAAATTCATTTAAATTTGTCTCTTTTAAGTATTAAAATCAAAATTTTGTACATTCTCGATATTTTAAATAGTTCCATTGCTTTAAGAAAATATTATATCTATCCGTTAAGGCTGCATAAATTGCGTATGTTTTCGCTTTAGAGACGGCCCCTATGGAAATGCCTCAAGCCAGTCCCGGCGGGCGCCTTTCGCTCTGCATCGAAGTTTGGGGAATTTCATAAATTTCAGAATTCAAATATATATGTTATTATGGGGACTTTTGAAAGCTTGTCACAAATGTCACAGATGAGTTAGAGGTGGGCTCTAATCTCGAATTAATTAGGAATACCCTTTTTTATCATTGTGCAAAGTTTCATGCTTTCTTCACAAAGTGCATGATTGTTTTGCTTATCCTATAGACTAAGTGGAGCCTCTACCAGAAATGAAGCGAGTGACATAGGAGAGCTCTCCGAGATAGTGGGAACAGAAAGTTCGGTCTGCGCAATATTCGCGCGCCTCTGATTTGTTATTGGTTACAGCTGTTAACGTTGAGGTTTAAAGCCGAGGCAGCGCCGAACCGTCCATCTCTCGAAACTTGGCGAGAGTAGCGTAAGCCTTGTTCACTAAAATTTGAAATTGAACTGGCGCGCGCCAACCGACGCCCGCAGCCTTTCCACGTACCCATCTTTAGGAAGGGAGGAGGAATCTAAAGGGGTATTCAAGTTTTTGGACGACAGGTTTTTCAACACTAGGGGGCTGTTCCATCTCGCGTTCCATGGTTCATACGCTACACTAGAGAGAAAAAAATTGGTCGAGTTCCAAAAACATTTCCTACCCCCTTCCCCTCAACCTAAAGCGGCGGAACACGGACGCGGGTGCTTGAATCTAGTTCGGCCGTCTACCGCCGCGAGCGTCTCGCGTTTTGGAGGGAAAATTCAGAAACCGCTACCAGAGGGCCAACCGTTGGTGTGTTATCAAGAATATTCACTTTCGCCCAGTGAAGAATTTGGTTAGCTCGATACTTCTAGTCCCTTATCTTACTTCTGCTTAAAGTCAAGAGTATTTGGAACCAAAATGTGAATTATGGTATTGACATTTTCCATGAAGTAATTGTGTCGGAGTGTGAATTGTAGTTCCCCGACAAGCTACCTAGATACTACGCTAGAGCTAGGGAAAATCGCGGGGGGGGGGAGAGAAAGGTTTTTTTTGTCCCAATAGATGTGGCACTTTTGGAAAAAATAATACTCCCGAAAATTCGAAAATCGAACACTGACTGTATTTTAATTTCCATTTACATTACAATATTATTGAGGATAGGAATGATTTTCCAGTAAGTCATTCACTATTTTCAATGTCAGTCCCAGGTTTTTATAATTTAATTTTAAAACTTTATGCTAGGCCAGGGATAGATTTAATTTTAGAAGTAGAAATGGAGAACGGTTAGTATTTACTTCAGCCCGACTCATAGCCCAGTATAGAGCCCCTCCATCCAACACGTAACGGAAAGTTTAAATTATCTTATTGGCTCACTTAATCTACGTTTTGATGACGTTGCTGCCGGGGACGGTGAAAAGTACGTAATTCCTCTTTACCTCTGTCGCTATGAGCTGCCTCTTTTTTCATACCCCATCCTTCCCGGGGAAGGGGGTTTAGGACTTTGACGTGCGCCCAGATTACTCTGTTCTCCATTCCTACTTCCAAAATTAAATCTATCCCTGGCTAGGCCTAAGCATTTGCACAATTTAATTTCATATATAATTTAACTATTTTCATTTTAATATTTTGGTTTTAATCTATGTGGAATTGGTTGACTGACATGATTGAATTTTGATGTGCGCGCCGACTTCTCGAATTCAAGGAAATACAGACTTCAAGTTCTGTACTTTTCTTTATAGCACGAACTTTCTTTGAAACGGCTCAATAAAGCCCGGTTGTTGTACAAGAAGCAGGCTTTATTAAGATATCCTAACACATCGAACTGTTTTTTCAGAGGTGGATGGGTTTTCTTTCTAGGAAATTTGATCCCTATTGATATAAGTAATATAATATAATAAGTATGACACTTCCTATGTTCGCAATGCTAAATAGACCTCTTTCAAAAGTCAGATTGTTTGACCAATTTTATAAGGACGGAACGTTCGTTATGTGGATTCTAAGACGTTACTTCAAACCAAATAATTTTGGTGGACTGAAATGAAACCGCGATTTTCAGTTTAGAAACCATATTACTCTTTTGTTGTGTTTATACGTATTGACACTTCCCCACCAGAGGTCGCGTCTACGAATGCTTTGACAAATAACAAGATGCTTGGCGATTATCGTGATTATTCGCGAACGCACTTCCAATAATGCAATGCTAATATGTCATATGTTACAAATGCTAATGAGTATAACCATAAGTGAATAACTCTCATTAAGTATCCACAAATGTTAGGTTTTTGGTGGAACGTCTCCTGCCCCCTTCCTTTACGTCAGCGCCTAACAGAAATTTTTATTTTCCTAGCCATGATCGGCTCAATAAGGAAGTATATGTGGGAGTGGCCTGACTTTCCTGGATGGAATTTTTATTTTATCAAGGCTATTTCTCCCGCTAAGAGACGTTTGGACCTTAGCTGTTGTTGAATCATCAGTGGCGATAGCAGCATCTAACCTGTTATATAGTTTTTCCCATCGTTTGGGCGAATCCGGAGCGCAAGCGTTGATCGGCTTGTTTTTCGTTCCGTTTTCGATTATTTTTGAAATTACTTTGAATGGATATAGACCAACCAGGGATAGATTAATTTTTTTTTCCGTCGCGCCGAATGAAATTTAGCGCGAGAATTGATAAAAGTTGCTCGCGATGTGACAATTGTGGCGCGAGATGTAGAGCGTGCAACGGAAATTTTGTTAACAGGAAGGCAGGGAGTTATACGATTGGTCGGAGGTCCTTATTTCAAATTATCCTTAAATCTGAACCTAATTTGAATTTTAAAATCATTCGGAGATAATTCCTGAACGTTTCACTATACAGAATGGTCTTATAATTAGTCGAGGGGCTAGCCACTAGGCGAAAAAGTGTAGAAGTGATTTCAAATGACTTCATGCGATTTCAAATGATTTCAAGCGAGTTCAAAGATTTCCAATGATTTCAATCTGATTTCCAATGATTTCAATCTGATTTACAATGATTTCAATCTGATTTCCAATGATTTGCATCTGATTCCCAATGATTTCAATCTGATTTCCAATGATTTCAATCTGATTTCCAATGATTTCAATCTGATTTCCAATGAATTCAATTTGATTTCAAATTAATTCAATTTGATTTCCAAAGAATTCATGTGATTTCCAAAGAATTCATGTGATTTCCAAAGAATTCATGTGATTTCCAAAGAATTCATGTGATTTCCAAAGAATTCATGTGATTTCCAAAGAATTCATGTGATTTCCAAAGAATTCATGTGATTTCCAAAGAATTCATATAATTTCATATGAATTCAAACTGATTTCATATTAGTTAATATGAATTCAAACTGATTTCATATGAGTTAATATGAATTCAAACTGATTTCATTTGAGTTAATATGAATTCAAACTGATTTCATATGAGTTAATATGAATTCAATCTGATTTCCAAGGATTTCATATGAATTCAATCTGATTTCCAATGATTTCATGTGAACTCAATCTAAATTTTTTTGAAATCACAAGAATTACAAGAAAATCACAAGAATTACAAGGAAATCACAAGAATTACAAGGAAATCACAAGAATTACAAGGAAATCACAAGAATTACAAGGAAATCACAAGAATTACAAGGAAATCACAAGAATTACAAGGAAATCACAAGAATTACAAGAAAATCATAAGAATTACAAGGAAATCACAAGAATTACAGGGAAATCACAAGAATTACAAGGAAATCACAAGAATTACAAGGAAATCACAAGAATTACAGGGAAATCACAAGAATTACAAGGAAATCACAAGAATTACAAGGAAATCACAAGAATTACAAGAAAATCACAAGAATTACAAGGAAATCACAAGAATTACAAGGAAATCACAAGAATTACAAGAAAATCACAAGAATTACAAGGAAATCACAAGAATTACAAGGAAATCACAAGAATTACAGGGAAATCACAAGAATTACAAGGAAATCACAAGAATTACAAGGAAATCACAAGAATTACAGGGAAATCACAAGAATTACAAGGAAATCACAAGAATTACAGGGAAATCACAAGAATTACAAGGAAATCACAAGAATTACAAGGAAATCACTAGCTAGTTAGCCTGGTAAATCACGGAAAATCACAACTAGGCCGCACTAGGCGCGGAACCGAGCGCGGAATTTTCCTACGGCCTGAGTCATGCAAACATCTTAAATATACTTCGGAATAGACCAATTTGAATATTATTGTGTAAAGAGAAACATGGACGTTGGGGTAATATTCGAATTTACCTATAGGATTAATACTAATTCACAATGATTTAACCAATATAGACCAAGATTTCAAGAATTCACAATGATTTCACTAAGAATTCACAATGATTTCACTAAGAATTCACAATGATTTCACTATGAATTCACTATGATTTCAAGTATTCAATTTGAATTCAAAATAATTTCGAAATGATTTCAAGACTGCGTTTTCATTTCGAAATGATTTCAAGACTGCGTTTTCATTTCGAAATGATTTCAAGACTGCGTTTTCATTTCGAAATGATTTCAAGACTGCGTTTTCATTTCGAAATGATTTCAAAACGATTTCTAGAATTCATTATGATTTCATTATGATTTCACTACGATTTCAATATGATTATACTACGATTTCAATATGATTATTGAAGAATTCACTTTGATTTCAAAATGATTTGAAGAATTCAGTTTGATTTCAAGAATACAGTTTGATTTCAAAATGATTTGAAGAATTCAGTTTGATTTCAAGAATACAGTTTGATTTCAAAATGATTTCAAGATTTTATTTTGATTTCAAAATGATATCAAGATTTTATTTTGATTTCAAAATGATTTCAAGATTTTATTTTGATTTCAAAATGATTTCAAGATTTTATTTTGATTTCAAAATGATTTCAAGATTTTATTTTGATTTCAAAATGATTTCAAGATTTTATTTTGATTTCAAAATGATTTCAAGATTTTATTTTGATTTCAAAATGATTTCAAGATTTTATTTTGATTTCAAAATGATTTCAAGATTTTATTTTGATTTCAAAATGATTTCAAGATTTTATTTTGATTTCAAAATGATTTCAAGATTTTATTTTGATTTCAAAATGATTTCAAGATTTTATTTTGATTTCAAAATGATTTCAAGATCTTATTTTGATTTCAAAATGATTTCAAGATTTTATTTTGATTTCAAAATGATTTCAAGATTTTATTTTGATTTCAAAATGATTTCAAGATTTTATTTTGATTTCAAAATGATTTCAAGATTTTATTTTGATTTCAAAATGATTTCAAGATTTTATTTTGATTTCAAAATGATTTCAAGATTTTATTTTGATTTCAAAATGATTTCAAGATTTTATTTTGATTTCAAAATGATTTCAAGATTTTATTTTGATTTCAAAATGATTTCAAGATTTTATTTTGATTTCAAAATGATTTCAAGATCTTATTTTGATTTCAAAATGATTTCAAGATTTTATTTTGATTTCAAAATGATTTCAAGATTTTATTTTGATTTCAAAATGATTTTATGTCGAGTGTACACTTGATTTCACAAGTGGCTATATAGCCCCTCGTAATTAGTAGAAGAATCTATAAAAAAATCGCTTGATTTTCCTCTTCACCCTCCCTTTAAGAAACGTTATTCCTAAAATAATTTACAACATAGCTATTGTTGATGTTTGAATCTTGGAGTTCCATCCTCCTAGTTTGAATTCTAGCGTATGCCTCTTTAACAATTTTTGGAAAATAATTTTATATAAGTTGACAGATTCCCGATAAGGGGTAAGAAATAGCGCATATAGTAAATCCTTACTAAGTTCCGTTGCCGATTTTATTTAAAGTTAAATTTTGTTTGGTTTGGGAGAGCTTTATTTAAAGCATAGACTACCGACTAAAAAGTAGCCCATGAACTTACATTAGTATCAGAGAGACTGGAGATCCTTCCTTAGTAAAAGAAAGTGAAGAAGTGTTTTATTTTTACAAAAATTTCAAGGTATATACGGTTGACGATTTTGGGGTTAGAAAAGGGTGGGGAGTTTCCACGACAGGGTTTGACCAATAGGATAATCGTTTTGAGTCTTAAACATGTTGTTGAAAATTGTTCATCCTAATGCTCACCCTGGGGCCTTTCCCAACTTGTCTTTACAAGTTTTCAAGTTTAAAAAGCATTCTTTAGAATTGATATTTTTCTCTTTTTTTTTGTAGTGATATTTTTTAGGGTTTTTTTTACAATTTCTATTCTATACAACATGGTTTTAGTAACAATTTAAGTAACAATTTTTAAGTAACAAATTTTATAAGTAAGAATTTAATAACAAGAATCAATTTAGTTAAGAAAATAATTAACACTCCCCGCGTAATATTGACTAATATTACTGAATAACATTTTATTTTCTCCTTTTTTTTAATTTATCTCTAAGTTATACAACAATTGTATAGGACGTCTAATTGTATTTCCATTACTTGTGCGAAGTTCGCAAGATCTGATTTTATTATCTCTGCCTAATTTAATTTCCGTTACAACACCTAGTTTCCATACGTGTGATGGCACTTTATCTTGGTGAATCAACATTACATCGCTTAACTTAACCTCGCTTTGATTATTTTTAGCGCAATTGTGGTGCGCTGATCGCAATTCCATTAAATATTCGTGCCTCCATCTTCTCCAGAAGGTCTCTATCAATTGTTCCCTATATCTAATTCTTTTGACCATTTCTCTTTGAGTTTCCGGAGCTTTGACCAGTTTTAAATTTTGAGGGGGTAAACAAGTAATTCTTTTGCCGGTTAAAAGGTGCGCCGGTGTGAGTGGGGAGGGTTCATCAATGCTGTTAAAAACGTGGATTAAGGGTCGTGGATTTATAGCGGCTTCTGCCTCTACCAGAATAGTTTCCATTTCCGAAAATTTAAGCATTGCTTTTCCCAAAACCTTTTTAATTTTTCCGCCCATCGATAGATGGCGTAAAAATTTATGGGGAGCATAAACGAGGGTTTAACTCCTCCTTCGTTTCGTCTTAACTCCTCCTTCGTTTCGTCTTCGTCACACCGCTTATTGGACGGCGTCGAAAACCCCGCCTTAATTTTCACCCTCAGCTGTCAGTCAACTCTAGCTTTACAATATGTATACAGTACGCAAACAGAAGGGAAATTGCAGAGCTCTTCGTAGCCCAGTGGTCAGAACGCTCGACCGTTTTTTCCTCGTGGATTGTTTTTAAATTGAGACTCGCGCGTTCGAATCTTCCTTGAAATTTTGGTTAAAAATTTATATTTATTTTAAGCTATTTAATTCATTTACAAAATATTATTTTAAATTATATAAATTATTTATTTTAAATAATATGAAAAAATAATATTTTAAATAGTAATTTAAAATATAATTTAAATATATATTTTGGAAAATGCCAGGTGTTGATTTCGCTAAAATATACGAGATGTCGCCAGTGTTTCCACTTTGCGGCGAAAGCGAGATAAGCTATTTTTTAATTTTATTTCATATTTATTGCTTTATTATAATAGGAGATAGGACTCATAATCTGTGATTAATTTATACGAGGTGTGGCGGAAAAATTGTAATGGTCCCCTTGGGACCCTTGTTTAGTATTGTTTTTGTTGACCGAACTAGTCTTTCCCAATAGCCTCCATGCCAGGCCGCCCTTTCCACTATGAATTTCCATGTTATTCTTTTTTACCTCTCCGAGTGACGATGACGTCACGGAGAGGTATTGCACTGGACGTGTATGTGTGTGTGTGTGTGTGTGTGTCTGTGTCTGTCTGTCACACCCCACGTGACCGCGTTCGCAGTTTGCGTATCGGAGCAAACGTGTTCCCAATTTCCGGACTGCATTGACAGTTCACGGAAATTTGGAAAATTGTTCCTTCGTCATCGTTTGGTTTCAAGATATGCGCGGCGATCCGCTAAGGTTACGAGAAACGTCTAGCCTCCCAATGGCAGGGCTTCCACCATCGGTTCACGCGAATGCGTTTTTATCGTTTGGTTTTAAGATATACGCGGCGATCGGCTAGGGTTACGAGAAACGTCTAGCCTCCCAATGGCAGGGCTTCCACCATCGGTTCACGCGAATGCGTTTTTATCTATTATTATAATGGAAACGAATCGTATATATACCCCAAAATTTGAAGAAAGCGGGCAAGAGGGGTACCCTTCACTTTAAACGTCAATATTAGCTTAAAGATAATAGGAACAACTTTATTTTAAACGATTTAACTATTTTTAAAGTCATTTACTGGCGATTAAAATAATAAATATCATTTATATTTAATTAATTATATAAGATAAACTTATTTCTATGTAATGACACAAGTTAGAGTTTATATAGAACGAGTAATGAAGATTGCATCCGAATCGAAACACCATACGCATATCAAAGTTAATATAAACCGAGTAGGATGATAAGATCTCCTACAAAACGATAACATTTCCTTTTTGCAGAATATTAAATGGAAATATTTTAAATATTTTTCGGCATTACGATTCTTTAAGTAGTTGTGTAGCTATAAAGCTCTGTTTCATCTTAATATTCCAAGAACATCTTTTGATATTAACATTTCAAATTTGGTGTTTACTTTTTAATTCAGCTTTACTACTTTTTTATATAGAGTAAACGCATTTTTTACATTCATTAGATTATATCAGAAGTGGTATGAGACTAGAAGTGAAGGGCTCTAGCATTGATAGTAGATCCTGGCACTAGTGAACAAATTTGAGGATTTTATGCCGCTTCCATGGCGGAGAGAAAAAAATTGGTCGAGTTCCAAAAACATTTCTTACCCCCTTCCCCTCAACCTAAAGCGACGAAACACGGACCCGGCTCTTGAATCTAGTTCGGCCGTCTACCACCGCGAGCGTCTCACGTTTTGGAGGGGAAATTTCAGAAACCGCCACTAGAGGGCCAACCGTTTGTGTTTTATCAAGTCTTTTCACTAATGCCGAGTGAAGAATTTGGTTAGCTCAATACTTCTAGTATCATACCACTTCTGATTATATGGATGTTAATTCTTCATCTATCCACAAGTATTGGAACGATTGGGTCTGTGAAATAAGATACCCTAGATATCATATAAACTAGAAATGACCTTGGTTCGCCTCCTCTTAAAGGAGGTGTTGACGGTTCAGAGTGAGCCGAAAGTTAAATACACCCTTCAGTGATACATTTTAGGTCCTCATTAGATTTATTGAGGAAACAAAGGAAATTTTTAAACGCTTAAGCCTTTGCTACAGCTTTGCTAAAGACCTTGGCAATATTTTGCCAATTTGAACTATGTATTTCGTGTTTTTATCATTGGCTGGTGGACCTGTGTTTAGAAAGTAAATTCGTCTCGGCTCGGAGAGGTTTTTTTGGTTTCCCAACTTGTTCACTAAAAAACTCCAATAGCTCTTTTCTATTTAATATTTCCCAAATTAAGTTTAAGTCTTGGCTACCTTTTTTAAAGGTTAGAGCGTTGTCAGAGTAAATTACTTCTGGTATTCCTCTCCCTCCCATCAGTGCACCTTTTCCAAAATATTCTCCTTTTAATTAGCTACCACCTTTTCCAAAATATTCTCCTACTAATTAGCTGCCACCTTTTCCAAAAGATTTTCCTATTAATTAGCTGCCACCTTTTCCAAAATATTCTCCAATTAATTAGCTGCAACCTTTTCCAAAACATTCTCCTACTAATTAGCTGCCACCTTCTCCAAAATATTCTCCTAATAATTAGCTGCCACCTTTTCCAAATTACTCTCCTATTAATTAGCTGCCACCTTTTCCAAAATATTACTATTATTGCTAATAAATTGTTTGTGGTAAGAGGCGGGCTTTTAATACTCATATAAATAATCTTCTTACCTCCAAACAAGGTAGGGTTGGGTTAGGTTAGGTTTAGTTAGTTTAGGTTCGGTTAGGTTTGGTTAGGTTCGGTTAGGTTAGGTTAGGTTAGGTAAGGTTTGGTTTGTTTCGGTTGAATTTGTGTGTTTTAAAAAATGCTGAAGGGGTGATATTTTTTTAAAACGAGACTTTCGTGTTCAGAGACCCATTTGCCCCAAGACCCAATTGTCTCGAGGCCCAATTGTTTTGAGACCTAATTGTCCCGAGACCAATTTGTCCCAAGACCAAATCGGCGAGACCAAAACGGCGAGACCATAACGGCGAGACCAAATGGTCGCGTACTGCTAGGCTTAACTATTCTCGATTAATCGGGTAGTAACCCTAAAATTCGCGAATAGCTAATACAAAGCAAGGAGAAAAACATTTAGAAGCTCCTAAATTTCAAAATACCTCTCCTCATTGGTGGTCAAGTACGTCTTAAAATTTTTCTAGGCACTTGGTGGTAGTTTTTGAAGGGAGAAAAATAAAATTGGAATGATATTTTTTACAATAAGGTGGGTCTCTCTACTCTGCAGTGCCAAGGACCTAAATTTATGGTAGTCGAACTTTAACCGGTATTCGATATTCTTATCGAATAGTGAATTATTCGGTTAAAACGGTTAACCGCACACCTCTTCTTCTTCTTTCCGTTCCGCCTCTTCGAGTCTTGACGAGCACCAATTTGCGTTTCTTCTTATTTACTGGCTTCCATAAGAACAATTCAATTAAAAGAACAATACTGGTTAAAAGCAAGGTTCCAATTGCTAAATTAAATATGCTTTTCAAATCTATCATCGAAATATACGACGCGCCATCAGTTGGTTCGGTTGTCAGTTGACGTTTGATCTTCATTGGTCTCAAAGCTTCTTCCATCCATTTGCTTAAGAGCCCCATGTCCCTCAGTAACAAAATTCTAAAAAGATAATTATAAAAGGTTATAGGATATTAGCACACTTCGAAGATCAATTGAGCTTTTTTCATGCTCAGTGACATGATTTTTGTCAATAGGTTCAATTTCAGTGACGGACATTTTATGCAGATGCAATTAAACCCGCCCCTTTTTTGTCTCGTCATTTAGAAAATATACAGGGTTCTAATCTTACTCGTTTACATTTTCATAATAAAGTGTTTAGTATTTTCTTTCCCCTTCAAAAAATTTTAAGCTGTTAAAAATTCATCAACTATAGCTTTCAAAAAAATAAATAAACTTTCAACTTCGTAATTCCACTTTTACGCTGTAGTCAAAAAATGCTATAAAAACTTGCATTTTAGAAAACGGCTTCACGCAAGTGAAATTTCTTTTGGTTGCAATTGCCATATACTGATTTTGAAATGGTTCTTCCACTTTGTAATAAGAGTTCAATTCTTTTTTCAGATTATAAATGAACATGTCAAATCCATCGAAGACAGACAAAAGGGCAATTTTTCCTTCCATGAACTTGGGCCAGAAATCCAAGAAATTGACTGCTACTAGCGACTTTTGAAATATTTTCCCATATTCTGTACCCATACCTAGTTGCTATTTATAAGAGAATTAAGATAGTAAATTGGTAAATTAAAATGTATTATTATTTGACTTAAGTTTAATTACTTCATTCGCTATGCATTCATAGAATATTGAACTCTTTTGGGCCCCGATAATCATTTCGCCATTTTGAATCACATCAGCCAGTTGCGCTAAGGTAGTTATTTTACCTTTATCGACGTTGCTGACGGTAGAAGTTAATTCGCTACCATATAGTAGAACCAGTAGTTTAGTAGTTAATATAAAGATAGTCACTACAAAACCAATGGCCAATATTGGAGCGTGGGTAAACGTCCTCAGATCAACACCTGAGATAGAAATATCCTAAGTCACAAGTTCATCATAGTAAATCTCCATCAGCAACAGCGAACCCGACTGCAGCACGATGGGCCTTACTGTCCTTTTAATCGGGTACCACCGACTATTTGACGATACGCGAAGTAAAACGAAAGGTACAGCGTTAGGTTACCTAATCTAAACTATAGTTGTTCTTGCGATTTAAGATTCAGACTCCATAGTCATATACTCTGACGACACAGATATTATGCTGCTAGCATTGATATGTATAAACTCAACGTATTCAAATATTTTTCTCTGCGCAGGGGGAAAAAAACTGCGACTCAGAACTCTTCAGAGAGCTTTCCTTTTTCCATGTGACCTAATTTCCAATCACGTTAGATCATGAACGAAGTAGTGAACAATCCAGGACTTAACAGCTGTACCTTTGCACGTACAAACCGAGATATCCACTAGTTGTAACAAGAAGGGGGTGGAAAGATAGGTTGAGGGGATGGAAGTTTGAGAAAGTAAAAAAAATGGGGACAAATTAAGCTGTAATTTCCGGTTTTGCTAACGCCATCTGCTGGTGAACAAACAAAGTATAATATTTGAAATTTTGAAATCTAATGGCGTTAAACGTTATCTCCGGTTCTAATTTTCTCAAATGATTGGAATTTGGTCGTTATTTAAGTAAAGTGGTTGAAAATAAGCACTGTGTGTTTCCAAACTGTATCAGTGATAGCCTGTATTTACAGCTAACCCCATTTCTCCCTGTTTACATAAACCGCATTCTCTATTTCGTGTATGCCGCCATTGATAGCCACCCTCTCACGTGACCTTTAATTCTGTCCCTAAAATGACGTAGTTCCGCTAGCGCGAATTTGTTTCGACAGTTGCTTGTTACACATAGTGGACGGGTTTTTTCGTTAAAGGCATGTCCTGGATTGTTCACTATTTCGTTCATGCTCAAGGCAAGCTCTTGGGTCAAGTTGGAACCCATAATACGTAGAATTTATACATAATCATTCAGCCAGTTTGCAAATTTCTGCTTAAAAAAGATGTGATTAGCATTTTTACCTCTCCGAGTGACGATGACGTCACGGAGAGGTATTACACTGGTCGTGTCTGTGTGTGTGTGTCTGTAACCGCGTTCGCAGTGGGTAAATCAGAGCAAACGTATATGTTATATTCGGACGCAGAACCCAATATTGGCTTCTACATCATTATCATTGTTAGGGTTAATATTTCCGTGGCTAGGGTTACGAGAAACGTCTAGCCTCCCAAAGGTTCACGCAATTGCTGGTTTTCTAATCATTTATTGTGAATCAAACGCCTTATATACCCTAAATTTCCATGAATTTTTAAAGAGGCATACGCTTGAATTCAAACGTCAACAATTGCTTTGTTTAAAATTAGTATAGGAATAAAGTTTCTTAGAACGACTTAACTATAATTCAGGTAAATTAATGACGATTAAAAGAATCAATATCAATTATATTTATTTAATTATTTTAAAAAACCTGCTTATTGCGTCTCGAGTCGGAGAGGTTTATTTTGGTTTCCCAACTTGATATACTTAAATATTTCTGATTTACGTAGGCGCTTCAAAACATGGTAGAGGTGAGGCCTAAACCAGGTTTTGATTTCAAGTTTGTATGATTCTTCCCTCGACTGATAATTTTTATAACTTGCCATAAAAACTAATACTAAACATTTTCAACAATATCGAATTCTTTCTTACAATAAAACGTGAAAATGCGGCCATCAAATATCCGAAAAGAGATATTTCCATAAATATTTTAACTCGACGATGGAGTCTACCTTCCTAGTGCTGCTGTTTTTACACTATGTAACCTTTGGAGATTTATGGACATTAATCTAAGACCAAGAACGAATTCAGGATACCATAAGAACGTGGAATGGTAACATTGTCCCCTGGTACCATGAAGTCATACTTCTTTCGAAAACCGTTACCGCCTTCGTCCTATAGGTAACGCCTTAAAATCCGTTTTTAGCGCCATCGGTGGGTTATAAATCAATTAAAGTGGCTAGTATCACATTCAGCTTCTCTGGCCTTAAGCCTTGGCGTTATACGGCAAAGTTTGGGAAATCCGTTGTACTGACTTTGTCCCAGATAAATCAGGCTCTCTAATAGAAAAATCTAGATTCTTTATAACCACTCTTTTAAAATATATCAGTTTATCATTAACGATTTTAACAGTTTTGTTCTTGACACCGACACCAACACTCCTAGACCCAGGAGACTCCATTTTCCATATTCCCAAAAATAGGCCCCTCCCTCATATTACGAAAAGTATGACTTCATGGCGCCAGCATTGCCTTGTTTCAACGTTCTTATGGTATCCTGAATTCGTTCTTGCTAAGATTTATACAATTTACTTTGGTTAGCTAACGATCCTAGAAAGTAGAAGAGCATCGAAATAAATTTGGTCGTCTTCCGAAATAAATGACTTAGAATTAATACTATCAACAGCTCGCAGATGATGACGTATATCCAAGTCTGAAAAGAAAAGGACTAATTTAATAGTTTATTTGCCGTTAAATGAGATCTATAATCAACATTTAATATCAGTACATTCATAATTTGCTTAGTTTTTCAATCAGTAGTGTTTGGAAGTGCATTTGTGACTTCATAATGTACTGCCAATACTGTGATGATGAACAAACTTATCAAATGATGGATGTATACCCACATTTGAACGGCGGTAGGTCTCGGTGCATTGTTATTAGCAGGAATGTATGGAGGGGTTGGAATGGCTAAGGTCAAATCCTAATCGGCGTGAAATGATCTTGGAAACAACTGGCGTGGCTTAATTTACGCTAGTGACGTCATAGCCTGACGTAAAAATCGTATTTACCACTTAAATTATTTTCATTCATTCATTGGCTGCCAAAAAAAACTTGTTTGCTCCACCCTCTACCCTAGGCCCTCTGCCTAGAACGGCGGCGAATCAGCGCATTTAACTTTAAAAAATCTAAAAGGTCACTTCTGCCATGCCTTTTTTAACGAGTCATGACATTTTTCGCCTTCGGTAGACAGCTAAACAGACGTAGGGGGAGGAGCTACACTTCTAAAAAAAAAAAGGACTGGCCTTATGTTTCCACCATCAAGGGTCCAACGAGAGCCCCCTTAGCCATTCCAGCCCCTCCATACATTCCTGTTATTAGTTAAATGGCGGAATCTTACCATTTGCGGAAAAGGTTTGAGAAAGAAATAGCCCTCTGGATGCGCTCGTTTGCCTGATTTCACATGAAAATTAATGTTATCCTCTAAATGTGGATGCGTGTATTCGATAGCTTGAAATCTTAGATGCGAAATTGAGGTAGCCCCAATGCCAAAATCAAATTCCTGCGTTATTTCATATCATTAACAAGTAACATTTTTTCTGCGTATTCCTGGTAAGTATGTCATATATTAAAGAGTATCCACTTCGGGGCTAGACTGAGTGGAAAGTGTCAAAGAACATGGGATCTAAAGCATTTCGTTATGGAGGTATGGGTCCCAAACATTGGCCCATTACGCGAAATTGGAACATTTGGGGAGCAAGACATATCAGCCTGCCCATCTTGTTTAGACAATTTCAATAACCTCCAATCTTAGAACGTTAATGCGCTTTTATCTAGGAGGAGAAGATTACGTGTAAAGGTAGAAATTTGCCTAAGATGTATTTTCACAGTGTCGTAGATCAGGCGTTCCCAATTAATGATTCTCTTTTATTCGAGTACCAGGTGAACATCGTTGTTTAGAGGTATTGTTTAAAAGGTATTGAAATTGTTTAAACAAGGTGGTTAGGCTTGTATGTATTTCTCCACATGTGTGCCAGTCTTAGGCGCCAACCTTTTGGGAGACCGTACCTCCGAAACTAAATGTTTTCGACCCCATGTTCTTTGACACCTTACACTCAGCCTGACAAAAAGAACATACCCTTTAATTTATGACATACTTTCAGAAACACGCTGTATGTATACTACGAATACTCTCAATTACATTGTGTTGGGGGTCGAGCTAGCGTCACTTCTGACACGCGCGCCCTATCTCATACACGAGAAGTAAACGTTCATAAATTAAATTACAATATAATAAGTTCAGAAGTAACACTACGATGCGCCAAATTGGACCATGATCAGTTCATCAAAAGTGTTGAAGTGGAAAATGCAACTTACATTTCTAACTAAGCCACCAATGAGTCCAGTCCAAGTACCATTTGGTAATAACATTCCCCAATCGAAAAGGTTCATTTTGATGACGTTGTATCTGAAATTTAATATGAAATTAGATCTTTGAATTGGATAACCATGGTTTTAATATTTGGAAGAAGTGTTCCGTGCACAAATAGTTTTTTGCATCACGAGTTTTACCAGAAGTAAAATAAGGGACGAGAAGTGAAGTGCTCTAGCATTGGTAATAGATACTGGCACTAGTGATCAAATTTGAGGATTTTATGCCGCTTCCATCGCGCCTACACTAGAGAGAAAAACATTGGTCGAGTTGTAAAAAAATTTCATACCCAATTTCCGTCAACTTAAAGCGGCGGAACACAGACGCGAGTGCTTGAATCTAGTTCGGCCGTCTACCACCGCAAGAGCCTCATGTTTTCCAGGAAAAATTCAGAATCGAGGACCAACCGTTGGTGTGTTATCAAGAATATTTATTCACTTTCGCCAACTGAAGAATTTGGTTACCTCGATACTTCTATAGTCCCTTATCTTACTTCTCGTTTACCGAGGTGGGATATGCAGTAGTTTATCAGCATGTTGGAAGAAAGGTCATGTAAATTTAAACTAAATTTCATTTTTAGATTCAAAATGAAATTTCAAATCATAATTTAGGTTCAAAACTAAAGTCTTTCAAGTATATTATACAGGATTCCAAAAAAGGGTGGTTGATTCGAAGTACATACAGTGGGTTTTATGGGTCTTTATGAGTGGAAAATGTGCTATGACGTTTTGCCTTAAGGGCTACCGTTTAGAAGTTAAGATACAGAGTGTTCAAAAAAGATGATTGGACCGAATTACATACAGTGGGGTTTATGGGCCTTTGAGTCGAAAATGTTCTATGACCTTTTGCCTTAAAGGGTATGTGACTTTACCATTTCATATCATGAAAGTGGTATTATGTCACACTTTCAAGTCTCTTCTTTCAAAATATCAAGTTTTTAATATAATTGGACCAAAACCAAATTTTCTATTTTTAAAATCTATTGAAAAATTGCGAAAACTTAGTTTTGGTATATAAACAATTTTGTCTTGTCAAGCTTGTTCGCCCGTTTGATGACATCACTATGACGTGAGGAAAAAAAGCGCGGGAATCCTATACGCGCGTCTCGAGCTTCTCGCCAATCTAAAGTCTGGGGTCTGATAGCAGAGAGAGTGGCACCATCTCACGTGAAAAATATATCTGTGACTTCACCCAACGGGAAACGTTTTAGCCTTTCATAAAAAGTGGATTTCAAATAATTTCACACAAAGCATTTTCAAATCCATATTGCCAAATAACCAGAAATCGGAGAATTAAAAGCTTGATATTTTTGAATTCACAGAAATTATTTCTAGCTTTTGTTAAATAAATCAGAGGTTTTTCAAACGAAGCTCCTCATTCCCTTTAAGGCTCACCATTCAAGCGTTATGATTAGTGTTTTACGGATGATGGCTTACATTTATGTAAGGAACTTTAAAGGCAATGCTAATTTAATTAAGGTGTCATCAGTAAAACACTTCAATCTTAACTTCTTAAGGCAAAACGTAATAGATCATTTTCGACTCAAAAGGCCGATAAACCCCACTGTACGTACTTCTGTTCAATCACCTTTTATGAACCCTCAGTATAGATAAGTGCTACGAATAAGGCCACAAAATTATTATCTTATTTCTCTTTCATTTCACTATTAAGTCGACCTTCCAAGTAATCTACCGTCCACGACTAATCTGGTGAAACCGAGGGGTCGGACGTTCGTCAAAATCTCGTACAGTTCGTTTGAAATCTATTTAAAATCTCTCTCGAAAATCTCGAAATCCCGAAATCTTACCCTTAATCTCGAAATCTCACGTCAAAATCTAAAAATCCCGAAATCTCACGTCAAAATCTAAAAATCCCGAAATCTCACGTCAAAATCTAAAAATCCCAAAATCTCACGTCAAAATCTGAAAATCCCAAATCCCTAGCTTAAAATCTGAAAATCCCGAAATCTTCACCTAAAATCCCGAAATGTCACATTAAAATCTAGAAATCCCGAAATCTTAACGTAAAATCCCAAAATTTCACCCTAAAATGTGAAAATCCCCACGCTTACGATACACATATTGCATCTATTTAGGAGGGGAAGACACGGGGGTAAAAATCTGCCTTCCATCTCGCTTTTTGGAGCCTGCGCTATATAAGAATTCTGTATTACAAATTAGACTATTTTTGTCGATTTTTCTCCGGTACTCATTACGGTAAATTAAAACCTAAGTCTAAAACCTAAACCTATATTTCAAAATCTCGAAATATCCTTTGAACACCGGAAGTTAATAGTATATCTTGATATCCCCTGCAAATACCCAAAATTTCATCAAAAATCTGAAAATCTCCTCGAAATCTGAAAATCTCCTTCAAAATCTGAAAATCTTGTTCCAAATCCCGAAATCTCCTTCAAAATCTGAAGATCCTGAACAAAATCCCGAAATCTGGAAATCGAGTTCAGAATCTGAAAATCTCCTTGAAAATCCCGAAATCTTAAAATCTTGGACTAGATTTCAAGATTTCTAAAGTCTAAAGCTTTGTCCACATTGAACTCGCGTTCGCGTGTTCGCGCCTTCGTCTATTCGCATCTTCGCAACAGATCACGAAAAACATTTGCACTTCTATTCTGATACACGCAAAAATTTTGCTTTTCCCATTCTGAGAGCCAATAAATTTTGAGCAATCATTGCGCCATCTGCCCTTCTCCATCGACGTTGTCCAAAGAGAAAAACGAAACTAATCGCCCCTGCCTTCCTCTCGTCTGTGATTGGTGCTTTTCTCGCGAAGGCGCGAAATTCTTGGCCTTGTCGTAAGAAATTTGTACCTTCGCGAGGTGAGGACGCAAAGTAGCGAAAACCCAATGTGGACAGTAGCGCGATCTTTCAAACAAGCAAAGCGTAAATGCGAACTCGCAAAATGTGTCAGTCTGGACAGGCCTTCAGTCAGAATCTCAAAATCTGGGCCAAAATCTTGAAATCTCAAAATCCCGTACACTAAAACGCCGAACGTCCGACCCCTCGGGTGAAACTTAAGTCTGTTTTATTTGAACAAAGACTTCAGAGGTTATAGAGTAGCAACCTTCTTCTATTATCACCTTTGGTTTTTACCTAAAATTGAAATACGTTGATAGTACTTTCAGTATTTCATATTCATATCCTGCTAGAAGAAAGTTGTTGTCGCTGAGCTTCTTTGCAGTAAAATATGGAGTCTAAGAAATGGATACAATGTAAATAAAATGGAAAAATGATTTTTTAAATTGATAGCAACCGTTATCAAAAATGATTGAATATAAATAATAAAATCACCTCAACGACGCCGATTGAAAAATGCCCCGAACATTGACTATTATTTAAATAAGTTGAGGCCCGCATTATTACTAATGTATAACGTTCCAGTTGTTATTTCCAAAATTTGTTTTTATGTTCTTTTCTTCAGAAATGCAATGTTTTACCGTTCGAAAAATTTAAACGTTATAGCAATCAAATATTAAAATGTTCGTGTAACCGTTTCTTTATATCTACTATAGCAAAACTCTGTTTTACCTGAGACACGATCAATTCTGCCCCAAAAACTTAACCCTCAAGGATAGGTTGGCAAAAGAACTCTCTGAACTACGCGTTCCTGAAAAGACTTTGCGTATTGTAGTGGTGGAGGATATAAAGACCGCGTTATGTTATATTTGAAGTATTGAACGCTGAGTAGCCACGGCCCCTTATAATAACATAATTATTCTATATCCAAATAAGAACAATACTGCTCACAAAAACATTTAAGCCATGTTCACACGTACATCGGAAACCGGTTCAAACGGATTCAAACCGCTTCCAATGTTATAAGTAAAATAATAATCGAGAAACTAATTACAAACGCGGTTTTCCGCACGTAATTGCTTGATTGCTTCGCCTACCAACTTTACGCTGGGTTGAAGGCTAGTTACTTGAGGCCCGCATTATTACGAATGTATAACGTTCCAGTTGTTATTTCCAAAATTTGTTTTTATGTTCTTTTCTTCAGAAATGCAATGTTTTACCGTTCGAAAAATTTAAACGTTATAGCAATCAAATATTAAAATGTTCGTGTAACCGTTTCTTTATTACGAATGTATAACGTTCCAGTTGTTATTTCCAAAATTTGTTTTTATGTTCTTTTCTTCAGAAATGCAATGTTTTACCGTTCGAAAAATTTAAACGTTATAGCAATCAAATATTAAAATGTTCGTGTAACCGTTTCTTTATATCTACTATAGCAAAACTCTGTTTTACCTGAGACACGATCAATTCTGCCCCAAAAACTTAACCCTCAAGGATAGGTTGGCAAAAGAACTCTCTGAACTACGCGTTCCTGAAAAGACTTTGCGTATTGTAGTGGTGGAGGATATAAAGACCGCGTTATGTTATATTTGAAGTATTGAACGCTGAGTAGCCACGGCCCCTTATAATAACATAATTATTCTATATCCAAATAAGAACAATACTGCTCACAAAAACATTTAAGCCATGTTCACACGTACATCGGAAACCGGTTCAAACGGATTCAAACCGCTTCCAATGTTATAAGTAAAATAATAATCGAGAAACTAATTACAAACGCGGTTTTCCGCACGTAATTGCTTGATTGCTTCGCCTACCAACTTTACGCTGGGTTGAAGGCTAGTTACTTGTTGTAAGGGTATTTTCAACTGGGATGAGTCTAGTCTTAATGATATTTCCAGCTGGTTTGAGAATACGACGACCTTAGCAAGTAGCAGTAATGGAAACTGTAGCAGACAGTTCTAGTGAGAGTGAGAGTGAGCGGAAATTCGTATATTACCTCTCAGCGTATGAGCGAAATTTCAAACCCACCATTCAGGATCCTCCGGAGAGCTATAGTTCCTTTACTCCACGTGACCTAGCTACTTTCCACTTAGACTTAAGCCACCTCATATCCGCGGATGTAGCGCGTATTTGTTCAAATAAATGGGAATCTTTAATACGATATTATCAGGAGTTCATAATAGCCCCCTTCGGGGGGAGGGTGAAGTATGAAACTGGCCATAGAGCTAATGGTAAAAATCGCGAACAACAAGATTCTGTCGTTGCGCATAGAAAGGATTAGCCTGTTTATGGACAACCTTATCGTAGTGGTATGCTCCTTGGTTTTCGTTCCAAAACTTCCGTTGGCTGGGACCTCCGTCGAAAAGAAAAATGGCGATATGGTGGACGTAGAAACACGTTGCAATTCTTATATTAAAGATACTGCGAATAAATTTGTCCAAACCGTTTTAATTTAAAGACGGAATTCTCACTCACTCACATCACAACAAAACCTTATTGACGATCGTTTAAATGTTTTGTAGAAAACTACAAACCCCGACTAAAAGCCAACTTCTTAGCCAAGGCTTAATTTCCACCGTTCCGACAGAAGCAGACGAGAGCCATTTTCGCTCCCAAAATCACAAGATAAAAATAGTGCTAAACCGGAAGTGTGCAAGTTAATGCGCGTGGGCGCTAAAAATGGGGTAACTATTTCTTTGGAAGTTAAACGGTGTATGAATCCGCTGAGTTTTACGGCGAAACTTTGTTGTTACGGGCTTTTTAACCCGTTTCGTACTCCGGGTTATTATGAACTCCTGATATTATTAATACATATGCATAGTACAAGTGTGAACATAGCTTTAGTTTGTTACTATATGATTATGATAAGTAGAAACGCAAGAGTTAAACTATTTATTCGTATTGTAATGAATTCATACAGATATGCCCATGAATAAGGACCATTGTACTATTGCCTTCGATGTCAGAAAAGATTTAACTGTATGTCTCGCCTACACTATCTTCTACATCTAAAACGTCACTTCTTACATCCTGACGGACGCGCGGAGGATTACGACCAGCCCCTTTTTGACTGTGAGGATATTTGGACAAACTTAAAAATGGCCGCATCATTAAGTATGATTTAAGTATCACGAGGTCAACATTAATACTAAAAACGACGATCAAACGAGATTGAGAATTCACGCAGATCACGATTTTCGTATTATCTGGGTGTAGTTGGTGAATGGGAGGGATTGTTAGTTTCGTGTGTGTAAAAACATAAAAATCATGGGTGCAATAGCTAGGTTGTCTAATAAATGCTAATAGCCATATAAATTTAATTGGAAAAATAGTATGTCAATCAAATGACGGCGCATGGAACCGAAAAGTACGATAGTTCTGTATGAGCGAAACCTTTCTCGAATTATAATAGTTAATCTGAAATGAAAAACAAGTTGGGAAACCAAAATATACCTCTCCGAGTCGAGACCCAACTATAAAGGGGTTTTGTTAAGTAATTAAAATAAATATAATTGATATTAATTATTTTAATCATCATTAATTTAACTTAATTCTAGTTAAGTCGTTTTAAGGCCATTGATTCACTATAAATGATAAGAAAAAGAGCAACTGCGTGAACCTTTGGTGGAAGCTCTGCCATTGGGAGGTTGGATGTTTCTCGTAACCCTAGCCGATCACCGCGTACTTCATAACCCTAACGATGATAATGGCGTGGTTGTGTGCCCGGGTTTCTCAGAAAACCACACACAGACGCACAGAACAGTATCACAAATCTAGGTGTGTTACATAATCACACGTAACAAAAATGATTAGTACGGAAATCCTGGAGCATTGTATTAAAATTGTATTATTCTTGTAAAAATGCAACGACACATCGCTAGCTTTGCGTGTGGCTTTCTATTTCCCAGTCGTCCCAAGAGACACTGTGAATTCGTTATATTTTCTATTTGATTGTTCCATTAAGTAAATGAACCCAGTTTCAAAACTTGCCTTTAATTACAAAAGGACTGTTAACAGTATTACGCATGTTCGAAAAATATATTTCCGCGTATTCAGTATAGAAAGGATGTGACCATCCATTTTTCCTGAAAAAAAAAAAACAAGTTTGGAAAACAAAATAAACCTCTCCGAGACGAGACGCAATTAAGAGATTTATTTCTTAATAATTAAATAAATATAATTGATATTAATTATTTTAATCGTCATTTATTTACCATAATTCTAGTTAAATCGTTTAAGAAATTTTATTCTTAAAATCATTTTAAACATAGCTATTGTTGACGTTTGAATTCAATCGTATGTCTCTTTAACAATTATTGGAAATTTAGGGTGTATAAGGCGATTGATTCACAATAAGTGAAAAGAAAAGCAGCAATTGCGTGATCCTTTGGTGGAAGCCCTGCCTTTGAGAGGCTAGACGTTTCTTGTAACCCTAGCCGATTGCCGCGTACTTTTTAATCCTAACGATGATAATAGAGTTGAAGCCAATATCTGTGAACTGCGAACGCGGTGAGAGACACACATAAACACGTCCAGTGTAATACCTTTCCGCGACGGCATAGTCAAGGCTCTTTCAGACGATACAACTTTTTGACTCAGCTTAATGGGTCAACTCGAGTTGAATCAACTAGTTGGATCGTGTGAATAGACGCTGGAGTCACCAAAAAAGTTGGCTAGGAAAAATTGGATCAGTGATCCAATTTTTGCTGACTCAACTTTTTAAGTTCATTTCTCCAGCCAATCAAAATGATTTACAAAAACAAGCCTTTTTCGCGGGTTATTTTGTAAGTGCCAGGGAAGGTGGCGCTTAAAAAGTTCCATTTTTTGGTAAAAGTTTAGTTGTGTGAATAGGAAAGATTTATTTCACTTTTCCCCTCAAAAGTTGGGCAAGTTGATACAACTTTTTGACCCATCGAGCTGAGTCAAAAAGTTGGATCGTCTGAAAGAGCCTTAAATAGTACTTCACTCGGAGAGGTGAAAACGAAAACAGAATCGAGTTACTCAGTATAGTAGGCTACAGCAATCTAACATTAGATTTAGACGCACAAAAAAATCAGAAGACCTACGCCTGCAGATTATTATAAAGATTCTGCCGTCGTAAGTATACGATTTCCAGATAATGTAATATCTCTCACACAAGGCCTACATTGTTATAGTCGAGTTGTGCCAGTATAGATTGCTGAATATAAATCTCTCAACTTTGATTAAGAATTCTACAAATAATGACAAAAGTAGCTTTGCATGATAAGAAAACCATTATTTATCTAAATTCATTTGTTTTTGCTTTATTATTGCGTAGCTTACTCAGTACTGCATATTAATTAGTTTAGCTAGAAAAATTGAACTAACGTTAGACTATGAGAGCATTGAAACATAATGTGATAAAATAATTTTCCATATATTCGACAGAATTGTTTTATTAGACGTAAAAACAATTAAACTTGTTAATAATAAACACTGTCTTAATCAACCCGACTCCAACTGGAGACGAGCGCTTTTAGGTACAAATTCGCAACCTTAGGTATTCATAAATCCCCTGGTGTTTTTAATACCCTTAGGTGCTAAATAAAACCCTTACAGGGATTTTACTGGACCTCAAAAATTCTGTTTGGGAGCGTGATAAAATATCATTTCATGTTTTAAGGGTGCAAATCGAAACCAAATAGTACCTGAAAAGTTCGGTTTTGTTTATCCTGCGGCCTCTATTGATCTTCCTCTTGCCAAATTTGCTTTCATCTATCCCGACCATTTACCCTCTCTTCCAATTGCAGCACGCTCAGCAAGCTGACCCATTCAGAAAGTGAGTTTTTGTTCCCTCCGAGGTGCTCTTTCAAATTTAACAGTAATGGTGCAAATTATTAAAGAAACAGCTAGGCAAAAAAATCATTGACCTTAATTTATTAATTACTACCGATTTCCATATAAGTGTGAACATAGCTAAGTTAGTAGACGTGAAAAACAACAAGTACATACATGAAGGGGGAGGAGCAAACAATGTTTTTGCAGTTGTTTTTTTGTCAACAAAGGGAACGCAATGAGTGGGGATAATGCGACTTAAAACATGGAACTTCCGAATCGAAAATATCACGAACAGCAAACTAAGTTAACTTCATCGTTAATAATACTGGAAATAAGTCAGACCAAATATTTACTGCCGTAACAATACAGAAACACCTGGAGCTATTGTCACTAGTTATTCCGCATATACTCATGTTTCATGGAGGATTACAATCGGTTCGTGGCTCATTGCTATTTTAATGATATCAATATACATGGGATCCGCCTTGAAAACGGAACTGCATTCAACCGAACACGTCTTGATTGACAGTCTAGAAAGTGTCAGCAAATACACCAAAGCAAAAATTCGATTTTGCCCAAGGGGGTAGACGCTCTGGATCTCTGTACACCTGAGTTCTCAAGTGTCTACCCCGTCGATTTAGCCCTACCGACAACGCCGCCGGCTTTTTAAAGGAATGGCTAAGCTATGTTAATTTTTGTGGTTAAAATTGCCTAATTTTTTTAATTGAGGTGTTTTATCGGGAAAAGTCCGTAGATGTCCCTGGCTTCGAGATTTGAATATGCAGAACTAGATGACCTCTTAGACATTAAAAAATACAGAGACGTATTTCTGGGAAAAGCTGGATTCTTTGTACCACAGTATTACTTGAAAAACGTTATGTTAATTCTACTTGAAAGCGACACTGATGTCAGAAAATTGGTTTTCTATTTCAACGCAAAGCGAATCAAAAATCTGCTGTTCGTTTTTCCTATAAGTAGCGAAGCGAAAAGGTGCCCGCAATTTATTGAGCAAATGACTCTTGGGTAAGAACTGAATAGCCTCGTCTTGATTAGCTTTTATAACTTGTACAGTTCATAATTCTTTTTTTAGAACAATGGTGAGCACCGAGACAAAATTCACGAATTACTTGTATTTCAAAAACAATTTCTACTTTTCGAGAGTAGTTTGGAGGAAACCAACGAAAAGTCTTTCGGCAATGTCAGTCAACGAAACATACGGGACATTCTTGCTGTTAGTCTACGGCATGGGAATTGCCACAGCAACGTTCATTGCTGAAGTTATTATCAAGTCAGCCTCTAGTTACGGGTGTACACGGTTTTACTAAATTCCTCGTTGTGATTGCTAAAGGTGGGATTCATAAACGTCGGACGCAAAGCAATTTACCACACACCAAGGCAGGGCGTCGTGCGCAAACATCCTGCCTTCACCTGTACTAAATTGCCTTGCGTCTGAATTCCACCTTAAGTCTCTTAACGTTATCTTTAATCCTCGGCTATTACACAAACACAAAAAAAATGTGTTCGGAAATGTAACACAATCTCTGAACACCATGCAACACTCTCCTATACATATCCAAGTAAACACATCTTCACTTTTCTAAGGTGTTCAAGACGTTTTAGGTTCCGGTTTTGAAAGTGGATTTATATTTAGTGTTCAGCTTATGAACCTATAATTTTATTTAATATTTTGAATAAGTGGTTTTTGTTCTTTTAGATTGTAATTAAATCAGTAAATTTTTAAATTATAAGTTTTTAGTGATTCTTACTCTTGAAGGAGCGAAGTGAAAACTAAAACTGCTCACAAACAAAGTGCAATGCTTCTGCTGTTGGCTTTCATTACGTCTCGACGCGTGGATCACTTCTCTCATGTATAAAGTATTATAAACTTCTGATTTTACTGAAAGTATATGGCAAGTTGAATCGAAAGTGGACCAATCATAAGAATGACTGAAAGCTTTAAAAGAGCACTTGTATTAAAGGTTACTAAGTTTTATACTTCGCTATTAGCTCTTAACTTTCTACCTAGAACGACAAAGTGCTTCATTTATGCTTCGCAACGGTCGAAGTATTCTTGGAGAAATAAGCTTCTATGAATTGTCTCATAAAAATCTATATTCAAATAATAATTATTTAATAGATTATTTAATTAATTTTAATGTTACTTACATTTGACTCCAGTGATCTTTTCAATTTTAAGAATGACACCTTTTATCGGTTAATTTCTTAAACTGTCATAAACAACTTTCCATCGTTTCAGAATTTTTCTTATTAACTCAAAAAGGTTCTATATTTGATCTAACAGAGTTAGTTAAAAAAATGGTTAAAGAATTCATCTAGATGAATTTCAATTATTATAAATACGTCAAAAGAAACAAAAATAGTATAAAAATTAATTAGACAACGCAAATCTCCTAGATAATTAATGAATAATTTGAATATGAAATTATTCAAAAGAAAATGTTATATCAGGGAGAGATTTAATTTTAGAAGCAGGAATGGAGAACAGAGTAATCTGGGCGCGCGTCAAAGTCCCGGACCCCCTTTCCCGGGAAGGGGGGGGGGGTATGAAAGAAGAAGCGGGTCATAGCGACAGAGGTAAAAAGGAATTACGTATTTTTCGCCGTCCCCGTCAGCGACGTCATCAAAACGTAGTTTAAGTGAGCCAATAAGATAATTTAAACTTTTTGTTTGGAGGGAGGGGCTCTTTACTGGGCTATGAGTCGGACTGAAGTAAATAATAACCGTTCTCCATTCCTACATCTAAAATTAAATCTATCCCTGATTATACCTTAAAAGAACGGCCTTTTTCTAAATATAAAGGAAAAAAATAAAAAAAATATATGATCTCTTATTACGAAATAGTTAACATTTAATTAGCTTTGAAAACAATGGCTACTGCGCCATCCGCCATTGGTTTAGTGGCCTCTGCTAAATTCAACCTCTTACCTCGCACAGCCTGTGAGAATTCAACCACCTATAATCCGTCTCGCAAAAATCTGGTCTTATTATTATTTGATATTACAGCCATAAATGGCTTCCCTTTACTGCACTCTTAGTATGGCACGCTAGAGGTGATAACAACTTATCTCTTCTCTATTGCCGACGAAATACTCGTTATGTAATTTTCTCCACAAAAATCTACTAGGCCTACGGCTTAAAAAATCATGGTAAAGAAACTTCAAGAAAAAGAAGAAGATTATCTGTTTACAGTTTCAAATTTATTAAAGCTCTTTCTTTAACAGTTTTACTCTTTTAGGGTCAGTTGATTAATTATTTAATATTTCAATGAAAAATCATATGATAGACAAAATTGTAATACCAATATAACGTTAAAATTAACCAACTTTTTAATTTAATTGACCTCTGGTAAACTTTAATTATATCACAAATTAAACTTGAGAATTAAAGATGCATTAAAGTGTTTGCTCGCATAATTATGTAGGAATATTTTGCAGAACCAGCTAGGAAACCAATTGACGGACTAATTCTTGAAATTGAAGGTACTTTTTTTTCGTTAACACGTTTAACTGTACGATCTTAACTTGATTTATTAGTGGTTGTGGTCTCGGTATTCACGTTGCAACCTGTGTACTCGTAATTTTTACCGCAATCAGAGCTGATGACCTTCGATACAGTTTCGTTTGATTGGCTGCTTTGCGCTTGCTGCTGTATTTGAACAACTACTGCAGGGCCACCATTATAATGTTGCTGTGAAAGCAAAGTTTGTACTTGTGGGACTAACAGATTACTGCTGCTGGGTTGCAATAAATTTTGCGGACCAATAGATGCATTAATAATTTGCTGGGAAAGTGAAATTAACTGTTGTAGGACTGGCGAGTTATTGCTGTGATGTGGCAAATTTTGCGAACTAATAGAGCCATTGTTAATTTGCCGTGCGAGTAAATTTTGTGGACCAATAGATGCATTATTAATTTGCTGAGCAAGTAAATTTTGTAGTTGTGGGACTAACGGATTACTGCTGCTGGGTTGCGACAAATTTTGCGGACCAATAGAGGCATTATTAATTTGCTGAGCAAGTAAATTTTGTAGTTGTGGGACTAACGGATTACTGCTGCTGGGCTGCGACAAATTTTGCGGACCAATAGAGGCATTATTAATTTGCTGGGAAAGTGAAGTTAACTGTTGTAGGACTGGCAAGTTATTGCTGGGATGCAGCAAATTTTGCGGACCAATAGAGGCTTCATTAATTTGCTGGGCATGAAAATTTTGTGGACCAATAGACGCATTAATAATTTGCTGGGCAAGTAAATTTTGTAGTTGTAGGACTGGTGAATTACCGCTGGGCTGTGATAAATTTTGTGGACCAATAGAAGAATTATTAACTTGCTGAGCTAGTAAATTTTGTAACTCTAGAACTGGTGAGTTACAATAGGGCTGAGATGAACTTTGTAGGTCATTAGAGGCAATCTTGTTTTGCTGGGCAAGCAAATTTTGTAGTTGTAGGATTGGCGAATTACTGCTGGACTGCGATAAATTTTGCTGATTGAAGGTAGATTGAAAAAGGTTTTGAAGATTAATATCGGGT
Organism: Phalangium opilio; assembly: GCA_019434445.1. Lineage (NCBI taxonomy): Eukaryota > Metazoa > Arthropoda > Arachnida > Opiliones > Phalangiidae > Phalangium > Phalangium opilio. Next base: position 708,306 of record JAEQBA010002063.1, on the reverse strand, counting down.
AAGGTTTGCATAATCATATTGGATAGTAACAAATTTTGGAAATTGTTGTTATGTTGACTTAAGTAAAAACGATCTAGATCCACATTTTGAATCGAGGACTGACAAATTCGATTTTCTTGAATTCGAATCCAACTTGTGTTTATTTTAATTTGTATTTCTCTTTCTCTTTCCATGTTTTCTCGTTGCAGATTTTGCAACTGCAGTTGACTTTCTTGTATCGAGAGCAGTTCCTTTTCGCAATCTTGATCCAGTCTTTCCCGGTTTTCTTTATACTCTTGAAGATTATGTTTAGTATTTGGAAATGAGTTATAACTTTCGTTGATCTTTAACCGAAGTTGTAAGTAGCTTTTTTTTAATGTTCGCACACTACGCGATTCGATCCCTTCTTCCGTACATAAATTTTCCACTTCCCTCCAAAACGCTTCCATGTGTGATTCAATTATTGCGGCATTTTTATTTGATTCTTCTTCATAGTTTGAAAAGCTGCAAATTAGTTTTTCATCCTCTAATGATTGTTCCGAGATTTTTTTCTCAACGCGTCATTCTCTAATGATTTTTCAGAGATTATTTTTCTCAACGCGTCAATTTCTAATGAGATCATATTTCTAAACTTTTGGTATTCTAACTCCAATTTTAAATTCGAATCCCTAATTTCAGAACACAGCTTATGTAACCTTTTATTTTCTGATTTTAGTTCCTCTAAAGTTTCGATTTTCAATACCGGATGTTCAAAATCCCCCTCTTGTCCGCAGGCATTCATTTTCTTTTCTTCATTACCAAAATCAAAAAACGATTGTCGTCCAGAGGTCATACCTATATTAGTGTTTAGAATTTTGATAACATTTGTTGTGTTTTGATTCGTTTCATTTAGGGAAATGTTATTTCTTTCAGAGCTCAAAAATGTACTAGTAACAAAATTTGTTCAAAATTTCTATAATTTTCAAAGTCCATGTTCTTATTGTGAATCCTTAGTGGTAAATTTATATTCGTATAATTTCGACTCATTATTTCATCGTCGCTTGAACTATCACTTTCTGTTTCGATTGTTTCCGTGTTCGCTGAAGGGCTACTGGTTTGACACATCGTTTCGACGTCGCTTAAAGCTTCTTCATTTTCCGTGACATTTTTATTTCTTAAAGAGCTACGATTTGTACCCATCGTTGCAGGCTGAGTTTCGCTTCCACGACCTATCGGCGGGCCATAAAATATAGTGTATTTCAGTTCACTACGTAACTTAGTAGAGACGCTGCAGGTTTAAACTGATTTCGTAGTTTAAGAATAACTTCTCTTACCAGTTGTGCCAAGGTTTAAGCAAGAGCGAGCCAACGCCTTGCTGTGTTGCTATATGCAAGGTACAATCTCTTTCAACGAAGCACTGTGGACTTTTGATATTTGAAGACCGCAACGTTAAAATTAATGTAATCAATTAAACAAACCTATTATATTATTATTAATTTCGGAAATTATAATTACGCGTCTTTCTTCAGCTAAGCTTTTTCGACAATATTTTACATTTACGTGATGAAGCTCAAAGTACAAAATTCCTGATAATAATAGATAAGTTCAATTATAAGGTATATTTGATAAGATATGCCTGCTTAAAAATGTAGGTTGATAAGCAGAGGGTCTTAGCTACATCTATGTTGAACATTAATATATTTAATTTAGTGGGTAATTAAGATTGTGAATAAAAAAAACTGATGCTTCTACATCTACGGGAAAGCTATGAAATCAGCAATGTCATGTAACTTCGAATTCAATTGTGAACTAATTATCAATTCGCTAGATGGCAGACCTATTTTTACTGTTAAAAATAAAAATATCTGTATAAATATAACAATACTTACCACGAAGCAAGCAAGAAAACCCCACTTTTTCGTCACTCTTTCCATCTCTTTCATTGAATATTTCAAGCAGTACCCAAATGTCGCCGTCCGCATTAAAATAGAAGGTTTTTAATTGAAAGCTTAAATAGTTTAAAAAGGCTATTAGAAGAATCGCAATGTTAAATATATTACCGTTGTTTAAAATGATGTAAATAGAAATGTTGCGGATTTTCCTATAGTGTGTTGCCGATTTCCTTCGACAAGAAGAAAATATTTCAAATTCTATCTTTGATACGCTGATTTTTGAAGGTCCTACTTATTGTATGAATAATTGGATCGGAGTGGCAAAATATAAAGGACACTATTTTAACAACCGTATGTTAGTCACGTGGAATTTTGGTGCGATACGTTTTTAAACAAGATGGTCTAGCCCATAATTAAGCCACATCGTTTACGTAATCTCGCTATCCCAACTAACAATAAATATACTTCTAGGGAATACCGTCGGGGGGGAGGATAATTTTTCAATGGCTGCTTGGCAACGGGAATCACGTGTTGCCACCGCCCGGCACTTATTTAATTACTAAAACTATTACTTATTTTTAGTGACGATTGACTTTCTCTTGTGGATATTTTCTAAATTTCAAAATTTTCAAAAGATAACAGAAATACTAGAAGATAATTTAAATTCCTAAATATATATTCAATTCCAAAAGATAATTTCAATTCCAAAAGATAATTTCAATTCCAAAAGATAATTTCAATTCCAAAAGATAATTTCAATTCCAAAAGATAATTTCAATTCCAAAAGATAATTTCAATTCCAAAAGATAAATTCAATTCAAAAAAGATAAAAGAATTCTAAAACGAAATTTCAATTCCAAATGATAATTTCAATTCCAAAACATAATTTCAATTCCAAAAGATAATTTCAATTCCAAAAGATAATTTCAATTCCAAAAGATAATTTCAATTCCAAAAGATAATTTCAATTCCAAAAGATAATTTCAATTCCAAAAGATAATTTCAATTCCAAAAGATAATTTCAATTCCAAAAGATAATTTCAATTCCAAAAGATAAATTCAATTCAAAAAAGATAAAAGAATTCTAAAACGAAATTTCAATTCCAAATGATAATTTCAATTCCAAAACATAATTTCAATTCCAAAAGATAATTTCAATTCCAAAAGATAATTTCAATTCCAAAAGGTAATTTCAATACCAAAAGATAATTTTCATTCCATAAGAAAATTTGAATTCCGAATGATAATTTCAATTCCAAAAGATAGTTTTTATTCCATAAGAAAATTTCTATTCCGAATGGTAATTTCAATTCCAAAAGATAATTTCAATTCCAAAATATAATTTCTATTCAAAAGGTTAATTTCAAATCCAAAAGATAATTTCAATTCCAAAAGATAAATAAATTCAAATTATATTCCAGCCTTTATCCGGATTCCGAAATGCATTTCATGGAGGATCACAATCGGTTCGTGGCTGATTGCTATTTTAATGATATCAATATACATGGGATCCGCTTTGAAAACGGAATTATATTCAACCGAATACGTCTTGATCGACAGTCTGGAAAGTATCAGCAAATTCACCAACTCAAAAATCCGATTTAGTCCTACAGACAACGCCGCCGGCTTTTTAAAGGAATGGGTGAGCCATGTTTTTGTGGTTAAAATTGCCTAATTTTTTTAAATTGCGGTGTTTTATCAGGAAAAGTCCGTAGATGAAAATGAACCCCAATTGTTCCTGGCTACGAGATTTGAATATGCAGAACTAGAAGACCTCTTGGACATTAAAAAATACTGGGACGTATTTCTGGGAAAAGCTGTATTTAAGAAAAGAAAATAGTATTCAAAACGTTCTAGCCACAACGTATCCACATAGAAATACTTTTTCGAATGCATATAAGGTTTTGGCAAGTTGCTGTAACATTTGGAGCCTCAACGGCGACTTGCGAGGCAAGCTTTTCTTACCTTACTCGCGTATTTTCACTTCAACGACGAGCTATGTCACATGAAACAAAGAGCAACCTAACTTTGCTAGCCTACGAAAAAGATCTGACTAGAAATCTAGATTTAGAATAGTAGGCTTAGGTATATTAAGAAATTTAAAGAAGAAAAACCTCATCGGCTGTCATTATTTTATTTTCAAATGTTAAATGAGTGTCAGTGATAAATACCTGCAGACATATTGATAGTTTGACTTAACACCCCTTAAAAACGATGGTACTTCAATATTGTTGTAGTGATGTAAAATTTATTTTGCACTATTTGTACACCTTGATAAGGTGTTGAAATGGTATGGTTATAGTGTGATATTTTATTAACACCATTAGCTTTAATGAATGTTGTTAAAAAATGCCTCAAAAATATCATTTGATAAAAAGTGCTCAAATTAAACCTAAAAGGAGTAAAATAACACAATCAATTACACCAAAATAAAATGTGTTAAAATAATATGAAAATGAAGAAAATATTTTATAAACTATTTGCTACATTCATTAAAAGGTACAGTACGTAAATGATACCAAAATTAAATAAAATGACACATTCGAATACCATAATTAAAGGTGTTAAAATAATTTGAAAATGAAGCTATACCTTAAGAAATAGAAGTGTTTAAAATGTGTTAAAAGGGTGTAATTTATGAAAACCTTTTTTCACCCAAAAGAGTTTTATTGCCTTGAGTTTTGGTGTAAATTCGGTGTAAAATGAAACTTTTAAAACACCGTTTGAAATTAAACATAGAAAATTATAATACTGCTGGTTTCTTAAATAATGTCTTCCATTTTTATTAATGTTTTAATAATAAAATTAATCCACACAATAAAAAATCATTGAAAAAACTTAATTGTTAGTATTAAATTAAATATAATAACATTTTTTAAAAGATGATATTCATGGAAGAAAATATTTTTATCCCTTATATTATTAACAAAGAAATTGGTCATCAGGTGGTTTGGTATCTTTATAAACATTGCTAACTCTTAAAGAAATGTGCTATGCTGCACCCTTTAAGGAATTACACAACACTTATAAAAGAGTAAAAATTTACTTTTAGTACGATATAAGATTTCAAAAGGTGTTGCTCAGTTTTTATTCTTATCTTTGACACCCATTATTCAAATTGTGTGAATAAATCCTTTCAGGGGGTGTAAATAAACACTTGAAACGGTGTTAAATTTCGACCCATAAAAACTACTTTTAAAGGTGTTAAAACACACTCCATTTTCTTAGAATGTTATTTTTAGGTTTACGGACTTAATACCCCCAAGACAAAAGACCCTGGGTCATAATTCCCCCATTGTTGAAAGAAAATTTGCAAAGACGAATGAGTTTTGCTTTGGAATTGTTAATTGGTGGTGTCACTGACATTGAATATTGCCATTCAGTTTGACAATATTTCAGTTTTATTGGGATTGGGTCAGGTTAGGTTTGATTTGGTTTTGGTTAGGTTAGGTTGGGTTGGGTAAGGCTAGGTTAGGTTGGGTTGGGTAAGGCTAGGTTAGGTTCGGTTTGGGTGGGTAAGGTTAGGTTAGGTTAGGTTAGGTTAGGTTAGGTTAGGTTAGGTTAGGTTAGGTTGGGTAAGGTTAGGTTAGGTTGGGTTGGGTAAGGTTAGGTTAGGTTGGGTAAGGTAGGGTTGGGTTGGGTTAGGTTAGGTAGGGTTGGGTAAGGTTAGGTTAGGTTGGGTAAGGTTAGGTTAGGTAGGGTTGGGTAAGGTAAGGTTAGGTAGGGTTGGGTAAGGTTAGGTTAGGTAGGGTTGGGTAAGGTTAGGTAGGGTTGGGTAAGGTTAGGTAGGGTTGGGTAAGGTTAGGTAGGGTTGGGTAGGGTTGGGTAAGGTTAGGTAGGGTTGGGTAAGGTTAGGTAGGGTTGGGTAGGGTTAGGTAGGGTTGGGTAAGGTTAAGCTGGGTTGGGTAAGGTTAAGCTGGGTTCGGTAAGGTTAGGTTAGGTAGGGTTGGGAAAGGTTCGGTTAGATAGGGTTGGGTAAGGTTAGATTGGGTTGGGTTGGGTTGGGTTAGGTTTCGTTCGGTTTGGTTTGGTTTTTAAGGTTTGCCATTCAGTTTGACAATATTTCAGTTTTATTGGGATTGGGTCAGGTTAAGTTTTTCAATGCATGTTATTCTATAAAAAAAATGGCATTTGCCATGACCCCTCAACGAAACTTATCTGGCTACAGCCTGGTAATACGCTTTAAGGGCTGACCATGGTCATATCACAAATTTAATAATAACATTTCCGAAAGTGGGATAAAAATATTACCTTATACTCTCTAAGAAAATGGAGTGTGCTTCAACATCTTTAAAATCAGTTTTTACGGGTCCAAATTTGACACCGTTTCAGGTGTTCATTTACACCATTGTAAGGATTTAATCACACTTATTTGAACAACGGTTGTCAAATATAAGAATAAAAATTGAGTAAGTTAGGTTCAGTTTAACACATTTTTAACTCTTATATCGCACTATAAATTAATTTAAACTCTTCTATGAGTGTTGTGCAATTTCTTAAAGGGAGTGGCATATCACCTTTCTAAGTTTAAATAACAAGAGTATTGCCTCACACCTTTAAGAGTGTTGCATAACACCTTAAGCAGTGCTTTATAAAGGTCACCTGATCACCAATTTCTTTGTTAATTTTATATAAGGGGTGAAAATATTTTCTTTCATGAATATCATTTTTAATAAATGTTTTTAGCTTTCATTTATTCGAACAATTAAGTTTTTTCATTGATTTTGTTATTCTGTGGATTGACTTTTATATTAAATCATTAATAAAAAAGTGAGCCCCTATTTAAGAAACCCGCAGTATTATAATTTTCTACGTTTAATTTCAAACGGTGTTTTAAAAGTTCTATTTTACACCGAATTTACACCTTAAATTGGCTTCAAAAACTGAAGCTAATTAAACTCTCTTTTGGGTGTTAAAAAAGTGTTTTCTAAATTTAAACCCTTTTAACACTTACTTTTCTTAGAGTGTATCAGCACAGATTTAATAACTGAAAATAAATACGACGTCGAATGAACTGTTGACGATTTTATGGAAATGATATCGCAATAAGATGCGCTAAAAGGTGAAAAGGTTCTTAATTTTACGCACAAATGATTTTTCAGAGAACACTTTTCTAAACTTTTGGTTTTCTAGCTCCAACTTTTCGTTTTTTAACTGCAACTTTTGTTTTTCTAATTCCAACTTTTGGTTTTTCAACTCTAACTTTAGCTTCGAATGACTAATTTCAAAACACATACAATGGCGCTTTAGCTTTTCTAACCCCAACTTTAACTTATAATCATTTAGTTGTTTAGAATACATATTATGCAACCTTTCATATTCTGATTCGTGTAAAGTTTCGATTTTCAATTCCGGTTGTTCAAAATTCTTCTTCTGTCTGTAGGCATTCTTTTCATCTTTACCGACATCAAAATATGGTTTTGCAGAGGTCTGACCTATATTAGTGTTTATAATTTTGATAACATTTGCACTGTTTTGATTCATTTCGTTTTGGGAAGAGTTATTTTTTGCAGTGTTTCGATTCATTTCATTTTGGGAAGAGATATTTTTGGCAGTGTTTTGACCCATTTCATTTTGGGAAGAGATACTTCTTCCAGAGCTCACATCTCCATTGGTAATAACGACAGATCCAAAAATATTAACCTTTTCATAATTCACGTTCACATTGTGATACATTTGAGGTACATAGTTCATGTTCAGGTTCGGTAAAGAACTACATTTTCGACTCATTCTTACGTCGTCGCTTGAAACATCATTTTCAATTTCGGTGTTTTCCATGTTCGCTGAAGGGATACTGGTCTGAAACGCTTTGAAGCCGTTTGAATCTTGTTCATTTTCAGTATTTTTTTTCTTTCTTAATGGGACATTATTGACAGAAATTAAGTATTTTTATTCTGATTCCTAATGTTGAAATATGTCGCCTCGATTTTTTTCTGATTTTTTGAAGAGCTATTTATAGTATTAAACAATAATTAAAGTTTTGTATCCAAACATGCATTTGAATTTTGGTAAAGCGACCTACCGGCCAATCAGCGGCCGCACGATTTATAACAGGGCCGGAAATAAGAAAAAATGTTTAAAGGACATGTGTCCAGTGGTACCCCCTTTGACTGGAAAATTTATAGGACATTGTCCACTGGAGTGCACAAAAATTGGGTCGCGTCTTCATAGTCAAGCTATTAAAACGTCGGAAAAATTTACTGGTCAACCTTCCAGTGACCCCCTTAGTTTTAAAAAAAATATGGGACATTTTAAATTTTTATTGCACAATGTCCTGTGCTTATTTCCGGCCCTGATTCCCAAAGGTTTTCTCAGTCGAGTTTCATTTACATCGTCTGCATTAGGTTCGGAAATCTATATTCTACTTTTTAGAACTCGAAAGAAAGACGCAGGGGAGTGTGGCGCGCTCCTGTAAGCCCAGCTTCTGGGCGGCAAAGTTTGAGGGAATACGACACATGTCGGCGATCCTACCCTATAGGTGCCGACTGACCCGTGTCCGCCGGAGGTGACTTACCCCAATTCCACCTTCCGTCACCTCCCAAGTAAACCTCATTTCCTTCCCTGCTTATCCACATACGACCTAGCGGCCCCCGTCTGTGCTGGGCCGCGTAGGGTCTCCCGCTCCATTCTTCCTGGTGCTCAAGGCCTAACGGCTAAGCACTAGTGCTCGTAGGTGGAAAAAAAAAAAAAAAAAGAAAGACGCAGGTTCGATCGATTAAAGATTAGCGGATTAGGAACTTTAATAATTAGCAGGTTTACGCTTTTACGTTTCATTAAAACTCAATTTACTCTCGTAATCTTATAATATTGAAATGTGGCATGTCGTATTTTGTTGTATATTTTAATGTCTTAGCCTTTGGAATGGGAAAATCTGTGTTCCTTGTGACCTTCGAGATTTAAAAAATTAACAACCCATCTTTTACAACTCAGCAGAGTCAAGCTGCAACACAATTACTGTCGTCCTCAAACTTTAGTAGACGACGGGGCCCCGAGGAGTCACTGGTCTCGACTCTCAAGGCCACCCTAAAAAACTCCTTATTTCCCATCCTAGCTTTTCCTATTTGAAGCAGGCAGTCAGTCTGGGAAATAACACACTTCCTCTGGTCCAAAACCAGTTTTTTAATTGCTTGGACTAGTTTTTAAATTCAAGAATTGGGAGATACTGGTCCTCGGGACTTCTTTATTAATTGCAAAAGAAGAAGAAAGGCTGAGACCAGTCCGGAGAGCAGTTTATTATTTCGGACACTAGGGGTCACTGGTCCCAAGGACTAGTTTAAAAAATATTCTTATTTCCCAGACTGGGCAGTATACGACTTAATATTTTTTAAACCTCACGGGATTGGCTGATTTGCCTCTATAGAGGTTTTCATTGGCCGGTAGGAAAGTGCGCTAAAGTCGAGACCCATGGCTAAGCCTAACAAATTTTAAAAAACTTTATTTTCATTGAAAAAATTGTTTGAAAAATCAGAAAAAATTAGAGACTTCATATGTAATTGAAACGAACCTGGAATAAATTAAACACGGCACTAAAATTTTCAGCTGAGAGAATCCCTTCGGACACTAGGGGTCACTGGTCCCAAGGACCAGTTTAAAAAATATTCTTATTTCCCAGACTGGGCAGTATACGACTTAATATTTTTTAAACCTCACGGGATTGGCTGATTTGGCTCTATAGAGGTTTTCATTGGCCGGTAGGCAAGTGCGCTAAAGTCAAGACCCATGAGTAAGCCTAACAAATTTAAAAAAATTCAATTTTCGTTGAAAAAATTGTTTGAAAAATCAGAAAAAATTAGAGACTTCATATGTAATTGAAACGAACCTGGAATAAATTAAACACGGCACTAAAATTTTCAGCTGAGAGAATCCCTTTAAAGAGGTACAACCTTGAACCATTTTTGCTGGCTGAGTTTCGCCTCCACGACCTATCGACAGGTCATAAAATTGTTCCTTCGTAATTAAGAGTATTTCAGTTCACTAGTTACTTAGTAGTGACGCTGCAGGTTTAAACTGATTTCGAAGTTTAAGTATAACTTATCTTATTAGTCGTGCCAAGGGTTAGGCCTGAGCAAGAGCTAGCCAACGCCTTTTTTTTTTTTGCTATATGCAAGATACAATCTCTTACAACGAAGTGCTGCGGACCTTTAATATGGAACACTAGAACGTTAAATTTTCGATTAATTTTACAAACTTTTAAGTAATCAATTAAATCGAACCTGTTATATTATTTTTAATTTCTTAATTTTTAAGCACGCGTCTTGCTTCAACTAAGCTTTTTCGACAATGTTTTACATTTACCTCAAGACGCTCCAAGTGTAAAATTCCTGATAAAACAGATAAGACATATTTTATCAGATACTTTCGAAATGTGGGTCGATGTTTCAATGAATATTTTCAAGAAGGTCTTAGCTACATCAGAAGTCCATAACCCTTCAAGGGCTCCTGGCTATATGTATCATGGAAATTTATTTCATTTAGCGGAATTTAAAATTGTGAATTAAATAAGTTGGGACCAAAATAAACCTCTCCGAGTCGAGACACAATTAAGATTTTTTTCTTAAAAAATTAAATAAATATAATTAATATTAATTATTTTAACTGTCATGAATTTACCCTAATTTTAGTTAAATTCTTTTAAGAAACTTTATTCCTAAAGTCATTTTCAACATAGCCATTGTTGACGTTTGGAAATTTATGGTATATAAGGCGATTGATTCACAATAAATGATTAAAAAACCCAAAATTGCGTGAACCTTTGGTGGGAGCCCTGCCAAGTGGGAGGCTAGACGTCTCTTTTAACCCTAGCCGATCGCCACCATCCTAGCGATGGGAGTAGAAGCCAAAAATTGCTTTTTGGCAACACGTTTGCTCCGATTTGCCAGTGTAAAAAATACCCCTGATGCTTTTACATCTACGGGAAAGCTATGAAATCATCGATATCATGTAACTTCGCTAGATGGCAGACCTATTTTTACTGTTAAAAATCCAAAATATATGTATAAATATAACATTATTTACAACATAGCAAGTAAGCAAACCCCACTTTTTCGTCACTCTTTAGATCTCTTTCATTGAATATCTCATTCCGTACCCAAAAGTCGCCGTCCGCATTAAAATAGGTCTTTAATTGAGTGCTTAAATAGTTTAAAAAGGCTATTTTAAAAATAGTGTTTTTATATATATTACCGTTTTTAAAGTAATCTAAATAAAAATGTTTGCAGATTTTCATATAGTGTGTTATGCCGATTTTCTTAGACAAGAAAAAAGTATTTCAAATTCTATCTTTGATAAGCAGACTTTTGAAGGTTCAACTAATCTGGTCCATGAATCTTTTGGGTGAACAATGATGACAGTGTACATTTTTTCACCAAGGTTACTTTACGTCAGTTCAAGCCACAATGTGGGTGTTTTCACAACATAGTAAAAAAACCTTTGCTATACATTAAACATTTGAGTGTGATAAATTCATTTAAGGTCGCTAATCCCGAAGGATTGTGGTCTGAGCAACTCTGCTGTGTATTACTCTATCATTGTAGAAAATACTCGGCTAGCTTGGGAACGACTGAATAATTCCATAATTATAATTAGAATTAAATAAAGACCACGATTATAAAAGCAAGGTTAACTGACTAAATTGTAAAATCTGATTTAAGGCAAATTAAATTAAATCGGCTAATTTGTAACTTATACTTAGCTCTTTTAGAGCTATCTAGAATGCATGCACTCTAATTTGTAGAGAGCTAAAAACTTGCGACCATTTGGGTCCGCGTACAAATCGATTCCTAACAATGTTTTTTTAACTATAGGAATCTTTACCTTTGGTATAAAAAGTTTCAGATATAGTAGTTTTTCTCTATTAAAAATATCAGGGATAGATTTAACTTTAGAAACTGGAATGGAGAACGGTTAGTATTTATTTCAGTCCGACCCATAGCCCAGTATAGAGCCCCTCCCTCCAACACGTAACGGAAAGTTTAAATTATCTTATTGGCTCACTTAAACTACGTTTTGATGACGTTGCTGATGGGGACGGCGAAAAACACGTAATTCCTTTTTACCTCTGTCGCTATGACCCGCCTCTTCTTTCATACCCCTCCGTTCGTGGAAGGGGACCGAGACTTTGACGCGCGCCCACATTACTCTGTTTTCCATTCCTACTTCTAAAATTAAATCTATCTCTGAAAATACCTAAGTTGACAAGCATAGCCAAGCCATTAAAATTTAGTATTAACTATATTTTGTATACTTGATCTTCCTATGTAATTATCGTTTTTAAAGCCATTTTTAGATTTAAAATTTAAACTGTTTTAAACGACACTTCTACAAATTTTCTTCATTTTTCAGGTACTCACTATAAAGGCTTTTGAAATCCGCCAAGTTCCTAATATTTTACCTCCATATTTTAAAATGGCAGCCCGAAAAGTAACGTAAATGTAAAGACGGACTGACGAGCGACCCTATAGCCAAGTCTGTTTGATCATAGAATTTTAATTAAACATTTTTGTACATTACTGATTATTGTAGAAACTAACTGGACGATTTGCGTTTTTTCAAATAACTATAACGTTTTTCAACCTTGTAAGTTTTATTAAGCTGTTTCCATAAAAAATACAATATTATTGGTATCCGTGTAACAAAATACCAGGGCTTAGTATAACCTCTACAGAAAGCTAAGGATTGTAATTTTAAAACACTCGCTCTAATGCATAGTCAATCCCTGTTTTGCAACATCATTTTAGCACTTTTTCGCTAACAGTTTTGCTTTCCGTTAATTCTAATGGCGCTTTTAAAAAGGGTGCCACAAGATTTTTCTTAAAAATTCTACCTCTATCTTCACCTGGAACGATCAAGTCTGTTCCTAGTTGAATCAAACTACTTAAGACGTACTTCCTTGTTTTATTTTGAACAGTAAAATCAACTGTATGTTGTGCAATTGCGCATATGCCTTTGGATATGATGTGGTTTTGATTTTTCACAATTATATTACGCACAACTGAAATAAAACCAAAGTTTCCATTAGATTCAATATTGACCCTTTATTCTGTCTCTTGTCCGTAAAAAGGAATAATATTTTTAGGACATTAACTTCGCTAGAACCAGAATCGAGGTGACCAAATTCTCCACTTGGCGAAAATGAATATTCTTGATAACACGCCAACGGTTGGCCCTCTGGTAGCGATATCTGAATTTTCCCTCCAAAACGTGAGACGCTCGCGGTGGTAGACGGCCGAACTAGATTCAAGCACTCGCGTCCTTGTTCCGCGGCTTTAGGTTGAGGGGAAGGGGGTAGGAATTTTTTTTTGCAACTTGACCATTTTTTTATCTCTAGTGTAGGTGCGATGGAAGCGCCATAATATCCTCAAATTTTTTCATTAGTGCCAGGATCTATTACCAATGCTAGAGCACTTTACTTCTAGCCTATAATCCTACTTCTGCTAAAACTAGAGAGGAATCCGATGCCCAGGGCACTGCCTGTAATGCTGTTTAGAGGGCCCTGATTACGTGCTTCGATGGTCCCAAAATTTATATTTCTATCTACTCAAGACTTCTATACAGAATTGGTGGAAAATCCGAGTCAGCAACAGCAAAAGGAGATGATCTAAAAGGACATAGCTTTCCAGCCTAGGAATGAGGGTATTGTGTGTCAGGTTATCTCTAACGAACGTCTCATCTCGAGTGTTCCTAAAACTTGATATCCCAAGGCTAGGCCGAATGTATTTACTGTAGAGTAAATGGTAGTTGAACACCCAAAGTTTTTCTCTACTAACATTTTTTCTCGGCGCCAACTAACATCGCCGCTTAAAGCTGGGTCTCACTAAAAAAAAATCCACTAAAAAACGCAAACACCGTGCACTCCCCCGCCTGTTTTACTTCACTCTCCACCGCTGTGGAGCGCTGCTTCAAAAGCTCGTTCTCGGTCGTGGCCGATATTTTAAAAAATTTTCTCTCCATTCACGCGAGCTCCGTTGCGAACTTTAAAAAGCTTCACGTCAGAACTTTCAGACACAGAGGCTACGGCAAAAAATCTTACATAGGAACTTGGTGTAAGATTATTCTACTTGTGGCAACAGTCATCGCTGGATGCAAGTTTAATTGCACGTGAACTGCAATCAAAATAATCTTACTTACAATCGTAGAATCTTTTGAGGTGCGTCTTGTTCCGTCGGCTGGGTTTTCCATCGCTACGCCTTTTACCTGAATGAAATTGGAAATCTGAGTAAGGGCTAGAAATATCGCATTCACTTACAACGCGTGATAGTGTAGGTGGATTTTTACCCTCAATACGCGCCCTTGAAAACCCACCTTGAATGTTGTTAGACAGTTAATGCACGGGTATTTCGCTTGTCTCTACAGTCACGTGAAATTATTATTGTAACAGACTAAAATGAAGGATTTTGTTGCAGACACCAAAGAGGTTATAAAGACGGGGAGTTGAAGCTAACAGCTATGGTAAGGCATTTTCGGAGTTCTCGCTTTTTAATATTTGTTATATTTCCCTACTAATATCCGGTTCACCGTATTTCAACCAGTAAGAGGGCAGAGAAAGATGCGTACGCACACCGGAAGTTTAGAGGAAAACTTTCATAGCAAGACTACTCTAGCCGAGCCTTCTACTCCCGCTCTTTATACCCTCTTTTCAGACACAGATAGAAAATTGTTAGCTAATTATAATAACATTATTATTTGCCATCTACTGTATTATATAGCGCGATAAGTTTGCAAAATTTCACAAAAACATCGTTCATGGAATTTATTTCCAATTAAAATAACGTTACCTTGCCATCTGCAATTTTTAATTTTGCTTTCGAAAGTAAGATTAAGAAGTTTGTAAAATAGTGGCAGGAATGTGCAAAACGTCTTGCTCGAATTTGCTAACTCGATCTATGCATGCGAAAAATTACTGCATTGCCACTTGCAATAACTCTACGACAACACTTATATTTTAAAGTGACTCCAAAGAAGGTAGCGGAGGGTGGGTAAAAATATTTGAAATACGTCTGTGTCGGGATCTGTGCGCGCCAAACCCGAATGTCAAGATCACCAGAGTTATTCCAACATCAAAATCGTACGCAAAGGCTGAGGGCTGGAAAAAGTCGTCTTTTCTCAAAATTATTACAACATTGGTTTTAATACTGAATTACGAGAAATTCGAACTGCTATTTTATCGACTTGTTTGCATAAGTCTCCTAAGTTCTCGGCCATTTCCGCGCTAAAACTGTACAATTGAATAACCAGTGAAACATGAGGAAGGAGGAGCTGACGGTTTATCAAAGTTTTAAGCCCATCCCCTTTTCAAATATTAGTACAGGGTCTATGGCAGCTTAAAGTTTCAGATAAAAGATTAGGAAAACCAGCGAGTTTTGATATTTATCAAAATGAAACTAAAATCATAGCGCGGAAAGAAACACCACGATGGAATTTTCCCTTCCATTCGCCATTTTTAATTCAGCGTATCTATTTATTTAATGTAAAAAGATACGTACCGATTGTAAACTGCGGACTAGGTCGAGCTATTTTGTTTGGTCGCCTCCTCCTAATGGATGGTTCCATTTCTGAAAATTACCATTTCTTGATTAAAACACTGTCTTTTAAATTACTAAATCTTCGACGGAAAAGTCAGGCTTCCATGGCAAAGTTTGTACAAATATTATAAAATTACAGATTATTAAAGCCGTGGGTTTACTAGTTATCCTTACTCATAGATGTTAGCGTGGAAATGAACACCAGTGGCCACACTAGTGATATTTTCACTATTGTTTGCGATATCTAGTTATTTAATGTAAATATTGTAACGTACCACCAATTTTCTTCAACGGATTAGGTCCAGCTTTTATAATGCGCAGTTGGGAATTTTCCTTGCGCGGTCTGCGCCGCGGCCTTCTGATTGATGCCTTCATTTCTAAAAATTGCCATTACTCTATTAGCACATTGTCTGTTTTTCTTTTTCTGCGGAAGGTGTAGGTTACATGGCGAAGGTGTAAGTATTTATGGATAGTAAAGATTATTTTGGGGCATTAGAAGTATTTTTAAAAATATCCCACATTGTTACGTAATTCTTTGCAAATTTCTTAAGCAATGTTTTAGCAATTCACGTCACCAAATAAAATATAGAAATAGCTTAATAAGTTTGATTAACTTATTTTAAACTTACCTTGCAATGTTGCGTTATCCTATTTGCTGGTAGGATTCAAAAACTGAACTGCGATCGTTGTTACAGAAAATGCTTTTGTTACTCATAAAATATGAAGTGGATTTGTTGATGTAGATCTTTCATAATCTACTTTTTCTTATCAATTGATAGTATAGCCTATTTCATTTGAAGCCGTGTATTTACTGCTCTGCCAGTAAAAGGCGACATAATTGTATTATAAAAAAGACGTTTATTTTTCCAAGGTAAAAATATTTTGACATATTTCTGTCATTAATTACTGTTATTTGCGTGATTTCTATGGGTATTACCTAATCTAATTTATTTGATTGGAAATTTTGTAATATTATGTAATTAAATTAAACTATAAGTGAAGTATTTTGTATGTTTCTTTACCTATACTTATTTTTTTATTTAACTTTACTTAATTGTTTTCATTAGCTTTACTTAATCGTTTTTTTAAATTTCCTTAGTGGTTTTAACTTTGCTTAGTTGTTTTTTAACTTGGATTAATTGCTTCTTTATATTCACTTTTCCTTAATAGTTCTCTAACTTTTTCTTTTCCTTAATAGTTCTCTAACTTTTCTTTCCTTAATAGTTCTCTAACTTTACTTTTCCTTCATTGTTTATCTTATGTACTTTTCCTTGATTGTTTCTTTAACTCTTCTTTCCCTAAATTTTTCTCTAATTTTGCTTTCTTTAACTGTATCTTTAATCATACTTTTATCTTAATTGCTTACCTTATTTGATTCTTTAACTTATATTTTCCTTAGTTGAATCATAAACTTATATTTTCTTTAGTTGAATCATAAACTTATATTTTCCTTAGTTGAACCATAAACTTATATTTTCTATAGTTGAATCATAAACTTATATTTTCCTTAGTTGAATCAGAAACTTATATTATCCTTAGTTGAATCATAAACTTATATTTTCTATAGTTGAATCAGAAACTTATATTTTCCTTAGTTGAATCAGAAACTTATATTTTCCTTAGTTGAATCATAAACTTATATTTTCCTTAGTTGAATCATAAACTTATATTTTCCTTAGTTGAATCATAAACTTATATTTTCCTTAGTTGAATCATAAACTTATATTTTCCTTAGTTGAATCATAAACTTATCTTAATTGTTTCGTTAAGGTTACTTTATGTTAAATTTGCTTGAACTGTTCCTTAGATTGTTATATTACTTCTTCATTAGATTTATTTTATATTTGTTATCCTTAAAACTTCAGCTATTCATTCGACTTCTCTTTCGAGTCATCTCTTTGAACATTACAATTCAATTCTTGATTCCTGACATTGCTATTAACATTCTCCGTATTATTTCCACAGTTTGTGTTAGTCGTGTTAACGGTGTTTGTGTTAGTTGCATTTTGCGGATTAACATAAATATTCAGTGCCGCAAGTCTAGTTGTACTTGCATTTTCCTCGACCAATCTCTGCGCATATTGTCCCTGCATTCCTGACGACTATAGTCCGTAAAAGGGATACAATTAACATTAATGTCGGGTCTAAAAGCTCCGTCAATTCCGGCATGTAGATATTCACCAATATTCGGTTGTCCAAATTGTGCACTACTGTGATGGACTCTTGAATATTCCATATGTCTTTGTTGGTTTATAAGTAAATTCAATTCGCTCTGTTGCCTCTGACTGTACTCAAGAGATTTTGTCACATCATTGAGAAGATTACCACGATGATAAATTTTGGACACTTTTTTGCTGGTCTCATCAGCAATTTTATCCACTATTTTTCTAAGTTGGCTATACTTTCTATCTGATTCGAACACTACCCTTTCTTTTTCATAGGCAATATCTTCCATTGCATCATAGATTTCGTCCAAGTTAGTCAAGCCTACAATAGGAACGTCCCCGCCAACCCGAATTTGATTTGTAGTTTATCCGCTCAGTTTCTACATTCCTTTTTTCGACTTCTGTTAATTTGTTGCTCAGTTTCAAGCATTCGGACTCCAATTCTGAACTTCGTTCGTCAGCTTCTGTTAATTTAGTGCGCAAGTTTTCGCATTCTGACTCCAACATCGTAATGTATTTACTCGTGTTGACAGAACCGTCTTTACTATTTGCAAGAATTTCTCGTGTAATTTGCATTTGGTCCGTTAATTCTAAATTCCGTTCTCCAGCCTTTGCTAGTTTGGTATGTAATTTCGAGCATTCGGATTCTAATTGTGAACTTCGTTTTCCAGTTTCCTCTAATTTTGTAGACAGTTTCAAGCATTCAGATTTCAATTCTGAACTTCGTTTTTCAGCTTCAACTAATTTGGTAGACAGT
Organism: Phalangium opilio; assembly: GCA_019434445.1. Taxonomy (NCBI): domain Eukaryota; kingdom Metazoa; phylum Arthropoda; class Arachnida; order Opiliones; family Phalangiidae; genus Phalangium; species Phalangium opilio. The sequence goes on along the minus strand of JAEQBA010002063.1, from coordinate 690,014 downwards.
TCCGAGCATTCGGATTCCAGTTCTGAACTTCGTTTTTCAGCTGTTATTAGCTTTGCCCGTAAGCTTTCGGAATCTGATACCAACTGCGCAATGTAGTTTTCCATATTCACAGATCCGTCTTTGTTTTTAACAACAATTTCTTCGGTAATTTGAAATTGATTCGATAATTTATCCTCGAGCATCAAGCGCATGTTTTCAGTTACCGATAACTTGTCACGTAAAACTTCGTTTTCGGATCGATATTTGGATAATTCTTCTTGTAACTTTGATTCATTGTCGGACATTTGGATCAGCTGGTTTTGCAGTGCCTGTATTTCTTCAGCATGGTTGCAATGTTTGTGGAATGTATTATAGGTTATACCACCTGGAGTTGATTTGTTGTAATAAATGTTGAAATTTGATATTTGACGTACTCGAGATAAATCGTCATTCGTGTTTTTGAAAATCGAATTGATGGTAATATCAGCGTTGCTCTTTTTCAGTACTATGTTGTAAGTGTTAACTTGGTGAACATAAATGAAGGTTTTTGAAAGACTTGGATTTTGAAACACTGAGTGTTTTAAATGTTCTGGTCCTATGTTGAAAAAGTTATTTATAGTCATCTCGGCATTGGAGCGTTTGATTGAAATGGGATAGCTGTTAGTTTGGTGTAAATTTATAGACTCTTGAAGTTCATTACTTCGCAACAATGAATGGAGATTAAAGAAATTAGGATTATTCACTTGTGTGTCACGGCAATTTTTGAAAGTTAATGAGTAATTATTGTTGTTATTTACAATCCTATTTGAATTTAATTGACTGTCGTCGGGGCCGACGTTGATAAACGTTGGGTTGGAAAATGAGCATGATGACAAATTATGGTAATTGTTTGTCATGTTGACGATATTCTCCGGATATTCATTCGAGCTTTCTTCATTTGCTTGTTCTTCCGATTGCGGAGTTTCCTCGTTGGACGCCATCGTTATTTCATTGAAGATTTCTCCTTAATTGCTGCAATTAAATGTGTTTAAATGTAGAAAAACATTAAAAGCGATGGTGCTAAAATTGAGCTTTCATAGACTAGAAACATTTGCAACAAAAACTCAACGAAGTTAAAGATTTAGAGGGATTTGCAAACTTCAAGGTCTTTATTATTTCTTTTATTAACCATGTTATAATAACACCAAAACGTAGGAAGAAAATTACTCTGATTTTAGAAAGCCATTGTTTAATTCAAATATCACTTAATCCATTCCTATGATAATGTCATGCTAAAATTTTGTAAAAAATTATCGGAGTAACGAAAATTACGGGGAAGTAATATTTCAACTGCTATAAATCATAAAAATAAGAAAAATATGGTCGTCACTAAAATTCACTCAAAATTATCTTAGATATCCTAAACTTTAACATGACAACCAACTCCTTCGCTTTGTAATTGTAAATTAAAACCGCATCATACTAACTTTTAAGATTTCTTTTACAGTTTTGTCAGAAAGAGAGGTAACCAACGTATTTTCCAAGGTATTTTCACTCCAGATAAAAAAGCCTTATTTGTTTTCTCAGGAATACATAGATTTAATACTTGGAATCTTTAAGAGGCCATAGACCCCACACAAATAACTGATTGACTGTGAGGGGAAGCGCTAAAAACTTTTAAACCACTTGCTCCTCCTTCCTCGCGTCTCATTGGTTATGCGAGTGTGAGGGAGGGACAGATCGAGATCATGAGTTCATGACCTTTTAAGCTGTCGTCTGCATCAGTTTCGGCTCCGAAATGGTCGGGACTCGGGAAGTGCGAGAACTTGGAACAGTTTGACGTTAACGACGTTTTTGAGGCGGAACTTTCTCTAACTCTAACTAAAGTCGACGATTTAGAAGTTAGTGTAGCTCGAAATTCAGTAATGAAAACGAATGCTATAATAATTTCGAGAAAAGATGACGTTTACCTCCCCTTAAACCCTAAGTCTTTGCATAGGGATACTGATATGTTTTGTTTTTGTATAACTTTGGTGAAGAGTGGAAGGAATTAAATTGTTACTCAACCCAGTCAGAATAGTAATATCGAGTTCTTAACTGAAAGCAAGTATTTTCGCCTTTTTTTTAGAGATGTGATCCTATAGGTCTACTTGTTCAGACGACGTATCATGTTTACATTCGGGTTCACCGCGCATAAGTCGCGGGAGTCGCGGCGCAGGACGCAAAATACGTCAAATAAATTATGCATGACGTCAACGGAGATGGTTTCTACACCTCCTCCCCTTTCAGTCAGACACCCAGACCCATAAAATGGCTTCTTAAAGATTCCAAGTAGTAAATCTATGTATTCCTGGTTTTCTTGAAACCAAGGCTTAGGTGTTGTATTATGAGTTGTTCATAGTTAATTAGAATATGTATTACTGATTCCGGTAGGGTTTTCTATAAAGATAAACTGAAAATTATTGTATTATGTATGATTTTACTAACACTTGAATTTTGGATAAATAAATATTACGCACCACAGCAAAACGACAAAACAACTACGCCCTTAGATGGAATTTTTGCAACTGAGTGAGTCGACTTGTAGGTTTAACATACCCTACAGGTAAAGCACTCTTAGAGTTATCGTTAGTCAATATCACATTATTAAATAAGATAAGATAAATAAACTTAAATGGATAGTAGCATCTATTTTCGATAACAATAAGATTTTCAAAATTTATAAATTTTTCAAAATTTAAAATTGAGCCTAATAAATTAGTTTTATTATTAAAAATCTAAGAAATATTTCGAAAACGGCAAATGAAAAAGGCACTGAGGCTGCAATGTGTTGCGTGATGACGTCATAATTGTTTCGATTTCTGTAACTCAAATGAGACAGAGAAATTTCATAATTGTGTTATTTTCCTATAGATGTCCTATAAGTTTACTTCAGCCGCCAATTTTAAAATAACAAGATATTGTGTAGGCCCCTATATCAAAAGCGTTATATTTTACATTCTATTTAAAAAATAGAAGATCGATTTATAGGCTACTATCCCTTTGGAGTTTACGCTTTAGGATATAACGTTGGCGTATTCAATTCCATTGGACGACTAATACCATCTGTCTGACTTTTCCCACGCCACCAAAATAGTTTTACGATATCTGCTTCACACTGAGCTCTAACGGTTGGCTCAAGAAAACTTAATTGTATGATGCTCGTATATTCTTTAATTCTGAGAGAGCGGTAGCTCTCTTAGATAAGACTTCATACTGCTTTTAATGTATAAGGAGGGTTTTTTGTTTGGATGTAGTTTTTTTTGTATTGTATTAATTCATTCGAAAAAATTCCACAGAACTACAATTAGGGCCCTTAATATGTGGTTAAAATTTCAAAGAGATCCATAAATTAGTTTAATTTATAAAAAATAAAGTTGCTAAGGGTGGTTTTCATTTCCATAAAATTAATCACACCTTTTGATGCAAAACAGAAATTTTTCCCATAGAAATAACATGGGAAATATTTCGAAAAAAACAAATCGGTGAGTTTCACTTGAGTATTCGTGATTTAGGAAAACTATACGTTGGTTAGTTTTGGGAACGGTCTTAAATTAAACTTTAAACTATAATCTAGGATCATTTTTCTTGTTATTAAGAAAAATTAATTTTAAGTATGTTTAACTTAAATTTTAAAAACTACCCCAATCTGCGATATTTTAGCATTTATCCACTGTTTTATTAGGAAATATCAGCGAGACCAATGTTGGCCTTTTTTAACGTATAGTTGCCTCATAATAATCCGATTGTTTCTTCTTAATGCCTTTTGGTTGGAATGGCCTATCGATAGTGAGATAAGACGGCTTTAATATTGCTGCAGTGACGTTGACGCGGCCGCTACAGCGACGCCTTCAAAACACACGGGTCTAAATTGTCGCGGATATAGTCAAATTCAGACTAGCTTAATAAACATTTTAACTTTTCCCTGCTAATTATTCTGGATTATCAATAAGAGATAATTAAACTAGACTCCCAATTAAAGATAAATAAACTAGATTACGAATTTAAGTAATTAAAGTAGTTTACCAATTAAACGTTCTTAAAATAAATTATCAATTAGAGGTAATTAAACTAGATAACGAATTAAGGGTTACTAATTAAATAACCAATTAAGGGTAATTAATCTAGATTACCAATTAAGGGTAATTAATCTAGATTACCAATTAAGGGTAATTAATCTAGATTATCAATTAAGGGTAATTAATATTATCAATTAAGGGTAATTAATATTATCAATTAAGGGTAATTAATATTATCAATTAAGGGTAATTAATCTAGATTATCAATTAAGGGTAATTAATTTAGATTACCAATTAAGGGTAATTAATATTATCAATTAAGGGTAATTAATCTAGATTATCAATTAAGGGTAATTAATCTAGATTATCAATTAAGGGTAATTAATTTAGATTACCAATTAAGGGTAATTAATCTAGATTATCAATTAAGGGTAATTAATCTAGATTATCAATTAAGGGTAATTAATCTAGATTATCAATTAAGGGTAATTAATCTAGATTACCAATTAAGGGGTAATTAATCTAGATTACCAATTAAGGGTAATTAATCTAGATTACCAATTAAGGGTTACCGACGACTGGTAAATAAGCTAGATTACCGACGACCGGTAATTAAGCTAGATTACCGACGACCGGTAATTAAGCTAGATTACCGACGACCGGTAATTAAGCTAGATTACCGACGACCCGTAATTAAGCTAGATTACCGACGACCCGTAATTAAGCTAGATTACCGACGACCCGTAATAAAGCTAGATTACCGACGACCGGTAATTAAGCTAGATTACCGACGACCCGTAATTAAGCTAGATTACCGACGACCGGTAATTAAGCTAGATTACCGACGACCGGTAATTAAGCTAGATTACCGACGACCGGTAATTAAGCGAGATTACCGACGACCGGTAATTAAGCGAGATTACCGACGACCGGTAATTAAGCTAGATTACCGACGACCGGTAATTAAGCTAGATTACCGACGACCGGTAATTAAGCTAGATTACCGACGACCGGTAATTAAGCTAGATTACCGACGACCGGTAATTAAGCTAGATTACCGACGACCGGTAATTAAGCTAGATTACCGACGACCGGTAATTAAGCTAGATTACCGACGGCCGGTAATTAAGCTAGATTACCGACGACCGGTGATTAAGCTAGATTACCGACGACCGGTGATTAAGCTAGATTACCGACGACCGGTGATTAAGCTAGATTACCGACGACCGGTGATTAAGCTAGATTACCGACGACCGGTGATTAAGCTAGATTACCGACGACCGGTGATTAAGCTAGATTACCGACGACCGGTGATTAAGCTAGATTACCGACGACCGGTAATTAAGCTAGATTACCGACGACCGGTGATTAAGCTAGATTAACGACGACCGGTGATTAAGCTAGATTACCGACGACCGGTGATTTAGTCGCATTACCGACGACTGGTAATTTAGTCGCATTACCGACGACCGGTGATTTAGTCGCATTACCGACGACTGGTAATTTAGTCGCATTACCGACGACTGGTAATTTAGTCGCATTACCGACGACTGGTAATTTAGTCGCATTACCGACGACTGGTAATTTAGTCGCATTACCGACGACTGGTAATTTAGTCGCATTACCGACGACTGGTAATTTAGTCGCATTACCGACGACTGGTAATTTAGTCGCATTACCGACGACTGGTAATTAAGCTAGATTACCGATGAACGCGCAACGCCCTAAGACTTTTTCTCCCATATTTTCTAAACAATTTTAATTAATATGAAGACTGAAGTGACAGATATTAATAAAAACTGTCATTGTAGACAAAGACTGGAAAGTGTAAAAGATAAGGTTTGAAAATGAACTGCCTGAAGTAACAGATATTAAAATTTTCACTTTTGAAGACATCATTATAAAACATCAATTATTTTAAAAAATTCTTATCTTACTTTTTTTCACCAAAATTTCATTTTCGCAAAATATTTTTCAGCAATATTTACCCAAGTATTTTGTCCTCAATAGTAGTTGTCACCTAGAAGGGTTTAAGGGATACTATCTTGGTACTGGTTTTACTTTCAACTAACATTTGATTCTAGGAGATTCAAATGCTTGGATATCTGAAAAGATTTCTCTTGAAGAGTTTAAATTTTTATATTTTAAAATTGAAAATATTGCGAAGCGGAAAATAATATAGGCCTTTTCTTTGTGATTTAGTTATTAGTGTCGAAAAGATCTGTAGATTGATCGTGATCTTTGAGAGCAACACAGCACGTTAATATTTAATACTTTGAAAGCTTTACAATTTAAGAATACGTTTTGTAAAGTTTTAATACGGTTTATATTTTATAAGCTCTCAACGATTTTCTCTCGTTATAGGGTCGAATTTTCTACCTAATTTTAAATTTTTGATAAAAAATAAAATGTAAAGCCGTAGTATTTTCAAAATAACGCGCATGTTCCTTTTTAAAATACTTTCCCGAAGTAATTTTGGTGAAAAAAAGTAAGATAAGAATTTTTTAAAATAATTGATGTTTTATAATGATGTCTTCAAAAGTGAAAATTTTAATATCTGTTACTTCAGGCAGTTCATTTTCAAACCTTATCTTTTACACTTTCCAGTCTTTGTCTACAATGACAGTTTTTATTAATATTGTAAATGGAGTCATGATTTAATTGGAAAAGACTTTTCTATACCCCTCCGAATGACGTATGTCTCAAATGATTGTTATAACTAATATCTATGATATTTTTAGCCATAACGTAGTATACGATGGGCTCTTAGTTTGACCCGAGCCGTAATAGTAGTAGTTGTGGCCGGAGTTTTCGCTTCGTTATCGTCAGATTTTAGCTTTAAAGGAACTTTATATTACCACAACCCACCCATAGGGGTTACTGGGCTCGGTTAGAGATTTAATTATAATTAAAATTTTTTCAGGTCAGACCCGGGAATCGAACCCGGGTTACTGGCGCAATAGGCAGACATTCTACCAACTGAACCATAGAGAGCTGATAGAAACCTCGAGTTTTTAGTTTTTAGCGCCATCTATTGATGGGCTAAAAACTTATGCATTTATACCGAAGATTTACTACCCCCACTTTTACCCCTTTCACCCCCCACTTTTTACCCTTTTCCCCCCATTTCCCCCTTTTTTTAGTGGCTTTCCCCCCTATATTACCCCCTTTTTTCCCCCATTTTAGCCTATGTTACGGCTGGTCGGGAGTCTTAACCCCGCCCATTTTCGCGTTAATTTATTCAAATTTATTCATAATTCATAAATAATGCTCTAAAACGCGAACAGATGGACCTAGGGTAGCTAAGCTTTATATTATTTTATTTCGTAAATTTCCAAATCCCTATGGGACTCGAACGTACCAACGTTAACGCTACAGTTCGGAAACCCGGCACGCTACGAAAGCGCCACCGAATTCTTGTATAAACCATTGCTTTTATAAGATAAGAGCTGGTAGAGACAAATCCATCTCTAGTCCAGGCGCGTTTGGCGCTAAGAGAGAGAAATTAAATAATCGCCCACTGCCTCGTTAATATGACGTTAAGTCGGCCTCAAAGTCACGTCTGAAGCTTAGAGTTCTTTTCCTAAAACCTTATCTGTCTTGAATATAGAAACGAATTAGCCATATGCCTGATCAGCGCATAGCGGCCAGAATTGGAACTATCATTAGGATGAGCTTAGAGTACTGGCACTCTATGTTAACTCTCCTTATAGGGCATAATAAGTCAAACCCTCGGAGATGCCATTACTCCATTTTATACGGGAAAAAATTTACCGCGATTCGCGGAGACGAGCTAAGAGCGGAAAAACGTATTTTATAAATTTTACACCTGTAAAATCTTTTAAAAAACAGTTGGAACTTGTATTTCTACTTACTTTCGAGGAAATACCACCGTTTTCTGAATGCAAGAGTCTTTTTTTATACATTTATTAGTAATAAAAACATTTAAGGCTTGGTCATGGCCATAATGTAGATTTGCACATAGAGTGGAAGAGGCTGTACTTTTGTAACTTGGAAAATTTATTTTTTAGGTTTTTCGAACATTTCTATGGCGAAATGAGATAGGAGACTAATGAAATATTTAGTGGATAATTTTGGAGAGTCAGTTTAGGGATAATTTCATCCGTTACATTATTTGATCTCCAAATAAGGATGGAATCGCGAACGGTTCAAGCCGACTACGTAGTCTCTTTCCAGTGGTGGGAAAGAAATCTGATTTTGTAAAATGTTTTGAACAAATCCGTAAACTGGAGATATCAGTGGACAGAGGTCCTACAGCTGTTGTTATAAACCCCTTAGAGGACCCCAAATGTGAACAATCGCTGGTAAATGTAAACACCCTGACCCTAAATACTGAAGGAGGTAGTGACTGAACACTGGACCCAAATGTGAACAACAATGATAATCAAATGGGAGGAATAAAAAAAGGCTCTAGGAAAGGACAGGGTTGCCACAGTACTTGGAAAATCTGGAAAAGTGACGGAATTTAAAAATGGGCCGAAAAGGTCAGGGAAAAGTCAAGGAATTTTAAAATTTTCAGCAAAGTCAGGGAACCTAGTTTAATAAATATTATTCTGTAATTTAATTAAGATAAAGTTCTGTAGGTTAAGTTTAAAATTAACCTAATGAGTAAGTTACTGTAGTTTATTACTAGATTGATTTTGTTCATAATAGGAATGCTATTTTATAAACAATGAAAAAAAACCCGAAATTCTAAATTAGCTGGGGTCACCTTCTAATGAATATAGTAATACTAATTCTTGTCACTAGGGGGCGGTAAAAACTTTATGACTGGGTCATCTTGTTTATTATTTATTCTTATCTCTAAAATGTCGGGTTGATGTGGGGTGGGGTACCTCTTAATCTGTGGGGTCGGAAACTTTTGAATTTTTATCTGTGGGGTCGGATACTTATGAATTTGTATGTTTGGGGTTTTTATATTTATTTTCTTTTTATGTATGTGCTAATTAAATAGATAACGATTTTCCTCGTTTCCTACCGCGCTCCTCATGTGTTTCGTTCTCGTTCGGTAGCTATCGTCATCTATGTTATGTTTGACTGGAACGTTTTGGCGGTTAATTCAAATGTGGGTTTAGATAGAGCTAACATAGTGTTAAATGAGCGTTATTCGTTTGATCATTTTAGCATTGCTAAAGGTAATTCGAGGGGATAATCACTAAAATGCGTAATCACTATAACTAAACTTTCTCTTTCAAAAGTTTCTGGGCATAAGTCCTTGTTAGAAATTTATAAGATGCGATAAGTGTGCATCGGCATAAGTCTATGTTGTAAACTCATCGAGGGGATTATCACTAAAAACTATCTGTTCTTCGATTCGCCGGAATATTAGAATTACAGCATAAGTAAATTTATACGGTTATAATTTAATCACTGTTTAGAGTAGGGAATCGAGGGGCTATTAACTCTGATTTTATGCACGGTAAATCAATTAAGCATTGAAAAAGATAGCGTTATTCACTCATTAAGGTAAGGTATAGAGGGGTTATCCACTCATCAGGGTAGGGTATAGAGGGGCTATTCACTCGTACGATATGGCTACTATTACGAGCCCTTGGGCCGTCTTGTTTTTAATTAATTTAACCGAAATTTCTATATTGGAAGAATAACGGAGCTCGCGTAGGAAATCGATACCTTATATTCATTACATAATTAATATAAAGCGAGTAATTATGGCCTTACCCCATTATATTACAAATCATGGATACTCTTTCCTAGGATATTTGGACGAGTAATGATTTCGTTATTTAATAAAAACAAAGCAGAGAAGTCAATTTAGGATAAATGTCTAGAGTTTTAAAAATTACCGTAATTTTTAAAACGGTTAATTACCGATAAAAATTTTGGGAAAACAAAAATTTCCATTCAATCAGTAATTTATATTATCACGTGCTTATTATAGTTAAATAAATTTAAACAAACGTTGAATTTTTAGCACTTGACTGCATTACACGTTTTTGCGGCTTTTGCTACGAAGACTGCTAACTAACTAAAGATTTATTATAAAAACCCAAAATTTCTAGCGCACATTTGTAAGTACTGGCTTGAAATTGTTTATTTCAATCCAGTCAATATTCTTTCAACATCGGTCTTACTCTTAATTCGGCGAGTTAATTCAAAAATATTCCAGTAACAAAGAGGGACTCATCTAATCTTTTGTTGCAGGGTACACCTAGAATTAATCATTTAGTTACATATCCCTTTATTCGTAAAATTCTTACTCCTAGTTGAGAATACGAAGGCATTTTCATTTAGCCTGATACAAGTCATAGCTCGACCACTATAATAAAGTGTGGAAGAGGTCAAAGCTACATTTTCAAACTAACTGGAAATCATAATTCTAATCTGCTGACCTATTCAAAACGTGATGTAAAATTAGAAATGATCAAAACGCGTTTCATTCCTAGTAAATATGAAATTACGCTCATGTTATCTCTCAAGCAAGTTCTAGCCACACAAATGGCCTTCTCACCTCAGTGTTAATTTTGAATTATAGTCATTGACCAATTTCATAATAATTGAAAAATACACGTGAAATTTGGTGAAATCAGATGAGTTATTAACTCATTATTAACTAGTGGTTTTTTTTGTGGACACATAGCAATATTAGCTTTTAGTTAGTGGAAACCCGTAAAGGTTTCCCGTCGAGATTGACACTAAAAGCTGAAACGCTTTTGGACCCACTCATATACAATATCGGCATGATCTCGTTTTTTAGAAACTATAGTTATTTAGTTTTAGGAATCAACCAGATCTGGAATAGGAGATCTTTATAGGCTTAATGGGAAGGGGTTTGCGGGCCCAACTTTAAGTAACTGAACCAATTAACCACTTTTTATACCTTTGCAAGCGTGCGCGCTACGACTCACCTGACCAAAGTTTCATGGCAAATGTGTCAAAATATAGGAACGCATACTGGACAAACATACAAACAAAGAATAATTAATTTTTATACATAGATAGACCACTTCGATGTAACTAGAGGGAAAGACCAAGGGTAAAACTTTGCCGTCCTTAGATGTGTTCGCTGCAGACTTTATTGATCATGAGAGTGATCAGAGACGGGAATATATCAACCCTGTTGTATACCCCAATACTGAGCTCTATCTATTTCATCGTAACATGAACTCTGGATCTCTAAATGGGCCGGAAAACGGAGTGGATTTTTGTCTATGGCACGTTTGTTTTATAAAAATATATAAATTTAAAATATATTATTTTTTTCAATAGGTTTTTGAAGAGGCACAAAAGACCGTATGGGCTTGGCTGTTCCCAAAGTCACAGTCCCCATCCCATTCCCGATTCTATGCTAGAGAGAGAATTCGGTGTGCGCAGTGGTTTCCCCGTCCTTTTAGAGATCCAGCGTTCATGAACAAAATGGTCTATTGTTACTTCATCATTTCTATAGGTCTTCAGTCCAATTTACCCATTGCTACCGTATACATATTGTGATTTTCAAACAAATTGTTCTGGAATTTCTGGTCTGATCTTTTCCACACTGTATAACCAAGAGAAATATTTCCTAGACGAATGTGCTATTTAAAACCATTTTATTGTTATTGTGGACGACGGTTCTTTCCTAATCGAAACACCATTAAATATTTATAATATAATTATTAAATTTTAGCTCAATTTTCTTGATTTGAACCAACACGCGAAGCTTTTTTGCTGTGGCTTTAGCCAGAAGTCCATTAAATAAGCCAAAGAAGTAAACAATTACAATAGCTGCTGGGGTAAGAACTCCTTCTAACTCCATGGAAAGGGGGTTAAATTTTTCCCCTGTTAGAAATCTCGAGCTCCTCTCTAGGAAGTCTTTCTTGACGTGAGCGGGGCGTGACTTCTTCAGCCCCTGAACGCTGGATCTCTAATGGGTAGATTGTTTGCTTTATAAAAAAATGAATATATTTTTTTCAATAGGTTTATGAAGAGTCATAAAAAGCTTAATAACCTTGACTGTTCCAAAATTCACCCCCTTCCCATCCCTTCTCCTGATTCTATACTAAAGAGGGCTCAGTTTTACAGTGGAAGGGGGCGTTTTCCGGTCCCTTTAGAGATACAGTGTTCATTTTCAGCCAATAGTTTTTTCTCTCTCAATAGGGCAAATTTTAGCATACGAGTCGCGCCTAAAACGGAGATCTGAGAAAAATTATCGGGAGATGGCGAATGTGTCGCCCTTCTTCAGTATTGCTACACAAGAGAGGGGAGTCCCAAACCCCGGTTTTAGTTACTTCCTTGGCTAATGGACTTCTGGCTTAATATAAAATTTATATTAATGTTTTCGAAATACCGTTTCAAGCTCCAGACAGGTCACTTTCAATTGAAGCCAGTTTTACCCCGACTAAAGAGACAGAAAATTTCGAGAGATAAGTATAAATAGATTATAATGTCCACCTCAACTTACATAAACCATAGTCGATGTTCGGGCCCTTTTTCACTCGGCGTCGTTGAGGTAATGTATTACGTAAGACAAGGTATTCCAAAATGCATGGTACGACCGAAATGCAGTGGGTTCAATGGGCTATTTTATGTCTATAAAATGGCCGGCAGGCGCTTGTAGATATGACCTGACAGCCTCCGGTAATGTTTTTTGAAAAACTCACAGCTTTTTGGATAAATGTTCCATAAAAATAACTTGTGGTTTTTGTGGTTTTCCCCTCTAATTTCTTAAAAACTACAGCGAAGGTACTTTTCGGAATACTTCTAAATTAACAAGAAACAATTAAGGGTGTGCCTTTTGCATTTTTTGTAAAAATCAATTAAGTCTAAGTATGTTACTTTAATTAATTTGTAAACTATGGCAAAAATGTTTTTGTTGTACTAAGTCAGTTTGAAATACTAGCACATTCAAAGCAATTTTGTCCAATTTTCGTACTGGTTGATAAAGGAGGGGACTTCGCCTTGTACGTGCTAACAAGATAAGTTGATTAACTGTAGTTATCAATTCAAATCTCGTGAAACACCTATATTTTCGTAATGACGAACATAAGCAAAATTTTAAAATTGTAAGTAAAAACGAGAATAACGCTTATGGTGGTTAATGTGTAAACCTATGTTGGTTTACGTTTCCTAAGTTCTGTAAATGATTTTCACATTATTTTAACAAATTATATAATAATAAAAAAAATGTTTTGTGCATTCATTGCATTATCCTTTAGGGTATTCGCGTTAGCACGCATCAAGCTCGTTCTCGGATATGGACAAGCCTTTTTACCTCTCCAAGTGACGATGACATCACGGAGAGGTATTACAATAGACGATTCTGTGTGCGTGTCTGTCTGTCATAGCGTTGGCAGTTAGAAAATCAAAATCGGAGCAAAGGTTTTCGCAGAAAGCAGTTTTTACCTCTCCGAGTAACGATGGCGTCACAGAGAGGTATTACACTGGACGTTTCTGTGTGTGTGTCTGTCACCGCGTTCGCAGTTGGCAAATCGAAGCAAACGTGTTCGCGTAAAGCAATTTTTGGCTTCTAATCCCATCGTTAGGATTAAGAAATACGCGGCGATCGACTAGGGTTACGAGAAACTTCTAGCCTCCCAATGGTTCGCGCAATTGCCGGTTTTCTTGTCATTTATTGTGAATCAATCGCCTTATATATATCCTAAATTTCCAAAAATTGTTAATAGAATTCAAACGTCAACAATAGCTATGTTTAAAAAGATTTTAGGGATAAAGTTTCTTAAAACTATTTAACTAGAATTAAAGAAAATTAATGACGATTAAAATAAGTATTATCACCTATAATTATTTAACTTTTTAAGGCTCGGAGAGGTTTATTTTGGTTTCCCAACTTGTTGAGTATCGTGAGCTTCGCCCGAGATTTATTCAAAAACTTTTATTAAGTGCTAAGCCTATTTTCCTTTTTATTTAACTAAAGTAGCGTTATTGTTGTAGTTAAGTATTGTTTTAAGCCATTTGTAGTATCATTCGTCAAGTGAAATAGTAAATTAATTTATATCGGCCAGGGGAATTCGCGAGACATCAGCCGATTTTCGTTCAAGGTTTGATGACAACTATGACTAATCACCTATTTATATATTGCGCTCTCATAGACCGCAAGAGGTTGACACCAACCCTTTATGGTGGAATTCATAAACGTCGGATGTAACGCAATTTAGTACAGGCGAAGGCAGGGCGTTGTGCGCAAACGTCCTGCCTTTTACGCACGACGCCATGCCTTCGCCAGTACTAAATTGCGTTGCGTCCGACGTTTATGAATTGCACCTTCAGACGATAGTTATTACTTGCGATAACTCGCTTAAAAAGTTAGAGAATTTCCCTCACTGACTTCCATTTTGGAAATACATAAATGCGCGACCAGTACCGGCATCGGGGGATTCTGCTGCTCGTATTGGTTTCCCTGTATGTAATTTCCGAAATAGTCTATATCTATAAATATCCTGTCCTATATGGTTTTAAACTTGCGAAATACTTGGTACAACATTGATTTTGTTTCTCAAAGACTTCAGCAATACTTAAAGGCCGACTTCCATCGAAAAGAGTTCTAGCGAACTGAAAACCGAGCATCGAGTCTACACTCTAAGAAATTGGAGTGTGATTTAACACCTTTATAAGTACTTTATATGGGTCCAAATTTGACAAGGTTCTTAAACTCGCATCCGCTTATATAGGTTGGCTTATAACGGGGGGTAATTTTTCGGAGTTTAAGAACTGATGGTGGGGGGGCACGACACCTATGTTTTCCCTAGGAGAGACGTCACTGAATGTCTTAAAAAATAAAACAAGACGTCGCGATTTTGCCCTCGATTTTTTTTCCATTCCCCTCTCCGCACCTCTCCCACCGCGCCTCTACCCGAGAGTCTCGACTCTCTCGAGTAGAGCTAAGAGTACCCGTCTGCTTCTTCGATGCTCGGGTTCGTTCATGTTCGTTCAAATATATGAAAATATAATGTTCACAAAGTTCAACCAAGGTAAATAAATAAATAATTATATTATTTAGTATTTAAATATTTAGTTTTCACACTGTCCGTGTCACGTTAATTTTAGACTGACAACCAATGTAATGTAATTTCTAAAGTGTAGTTAACCAAGGCTTAATTCTTACAGGTTGATATTTTGTATTTGATTGCTTGCTAATTTCCTAAGGCAAATAATGCCGGGTTTACACTGCGCTATGTTTGGGTGCAAAAACTATTTCAACTCAACACGGAACAATGATATTTCATATCATAGATTTCCCCAGGAAAAGAACCTGAGAAATTTATGGTTGAGTAAATGTAACGTCCCAAATTCATCTAAGTTTAACCCTAAATACGCTAGGATCTGTTCAGTTCATTTTGACGTAAAGGATTTTCAAAGAGATCTTAAAGCCGAACTAATGAATTTAATACCCAAGAAAACTTTGAAAGCAAATGCTGTACCTAACAGTGTTGTACCTGAGACTACAGTAGACATTACAAACAGTATTATCAAATTTCCAGTTCCTACAAGCCCTGTAGATGTCTCAAACCAAGGAGGCTCGTGTACAAATAATGGTCAGCCACTAGCTAGTCAAAATCTCAACCCAAGGGCATTTTACGGAGCACCTGATACCTCCCAATTTGATACTGATGTACCGAACAGTGTTGTACCTGAGACTACAGTAGACATTACAAACAGTATTATCAAATTTCCAGTTCCTACAAGCCCTGTAGATGTCTCAAACCAAGGAGGCTCGTGTACAAATAATGGTCAGCCACTAGCTAGTCAAAATCTCAACCCAAGGGCATTTTACGGAGCACCTGATACCTCCCAATTTGATACTGATGTACCGAACAGTGTTGTACCTGAGACTACAGTAGACATTACAAACAGTATTATCAAATTTCCAGTTCCTACAAGCCCTGTAGATGTCTCAAACCAAGGAGGCTCGTGTACAAATAATGGTCAGCCACTAGCTAGTCAAAATCTCAACCCAAGGGCATTTTACGGAGCACCTGATACCTCCCAATTTGATACTGATGTACCGAACAGTGTTGTACCTGAGACTACAGTAGACATTACAAACAGTATTATCAAATTTCCAGTTCCTACAAGCCCTGTAGATGTCTCAAACCAAGGAGGCTCGTGTACAAATAATGGTCAGCCACTAGCTAGTCAAAATCTCAACCCAAGGGCATTTTACGGAGCACCTGATACCTCCCAATTTGATACTGATGTACCGAACAGTGTTGTACCTGAGACTACAGTAGACATTACAAACAGTATTATCAAATTTCCAGTTCATACAAGCCCTGTAGATGTCTCAAACCAAGGAGGCTCGTGTACAAATAATGGTCAGCCACTAGCTAGTCAAAATCTCAGCCCAGGGGCATTTTACGGAGCACCTGATACCTCCCAATTTGATACTGATGTACCGAGCAGAGTTGTACCTGAGACTACAGTAGATATTACAAACTGTATTACCAAAGTTCCTGTTTCTACAAGCCCTGTAAATGTCACAAAATGTGGAACATCTTCAACCCCAAAAAATTGCCATTGCAATGCTAAAGCAATATTGCAACAATCGGAGAAACTTAGATCGCGACTTAAAAAAGCTGATCAAAGAACTAGTAAGGTTTGTCGTAGATTGTATGCAAAAACGAAGAAGGTCCAGAAATTGAGCTGGGAGAAACGTTATGAACTCTTTTTGCATCAAAAAATTAAAAAAGACTATAAAACTGTTAAGAAACGAAATGCAGAACTTGAAAAGTTAAAAAAAAAATATGATTTTGTACTTGAAAAAGTATTTACACCAAGCCAGATGAAAATGTTATTAGGAAAGAAAAAGGTTAGATGGAGTAACCAAGATTTAGCAAACGCCTTCGCATTAAGGTATTTAAGTAAAAGAGCTTACACATATTTAAGGGAAAAAAGAGGGATTCCATTACCCCACTTGTCAACCCTTAAAAGATACGCGTCGCAATTAGATTTAACCCAAGGCATATTGCATGACGTTTTAACCATAATGGAAGCGAATTCTAAAAACATGAAAACGTTTGAGAAGCTAGTCGTGCTAACATTTGATGAGGTTAAAGTAACAGCGACAAGAGAATATGATGTCAAGCGTGATCAGATTATTGGACCCCATAGCCAACTGCAAGTAATTATGGCCCGTGGTCTCTTTTGTGGCTGGAAACAGCCGATATACTTAGGATTTGACCAAAAAATGACTAAAGCTGTTCTTTCGTCTGTTATTGTTGAATTAAGTAAATCAGGATTTACGGTAGTTGCATGCGTAAACGATATGGGTGGTGGTAATCAGGGTCTCTGGAGGGAATTAGGTGTGAGTATTCATAGAACATGGTTTGAGAACCCAGCTGCTCAGGAAGATGTAATTTACTGTTTCGCGGACACCCCACATCTTTTGAAATTAATTCGCAATTGGTTTATTGATAATGGTTTCCTTCTTGATAATGAAGAAATCAGTAAAAAACCTGTAGAAGAAATTTTTAAAAACAATCAAGGGGAACTGAAAATTTGTCATAAGTTAACAAGATTGCATTTGGAATGCGTAAACACACAACGGCAAAATGTTAGACTAGCTGCAGAACTTATGTCACATAGCGTTTCCACAGCTATTAAGAGATCAGGGGTTGATAATGCCACAGCTGAATTTATTGAAATGGTCAATGTATGGTTCGATGTAATGAACAGCTATGCCAAGTATGATTCATCAAATTCTAAGTCAGGTTATGGGGTTTGTTTTGAAGAACAAAACGAAATCCTGAATAAAATGACAAAATTAATGAAAAACTTAAAATGTAAAAAGAAACCAAATCCAAAGAAACCAAGTACCCCAATCAAAGTTTATGAGTCGCTGCAAGTGTTTCAAAAGGGAATCATTATAACCAATACCTCGTTACAAAATCTTTGGCATGATCTCAATAGGAAGTATGGTATTAAGTACATTCTAACCCATAGATTAAACCAAGATTGTCTAGAGAATTTCTTCTCCCAATTAAGGACTAGGGGAGGATTAGATGATCATCCAACTCCACTCAATTCTTTGTTTCGGATAAGGATGATCATATTAGGGAAAAACCCTGGGATTGTTCAAACCCACGCAAACACTGTTTCAAAAACTACAGATCAGTATTTT
Source organism: Phalangium opilio (assembly GCA_019434445.1). Classification (NCBI taxonomy): domain Eukaryota; kingdom Metazoa; phylum Arthropoda; class Arachnida; order Opiliones; family Phalangiidae; genus Phalangium; species Phalangium opilio. The sequence goes on along the minus strand of JAEQBA010002063.1, from coordinate 671,903 downwards.
ATTACGGATGTTCTGTTTCAGTCAGATATCACTGTGGATGATATTGAAATTACTGATTACATAGATGATATATTCAGTGTAGATACAAAAACTAATAGCCCTAATGAAAATGTAGAGTCTAGAACACCAAACCAGTACCCTTTGGGAAAAAATCCTAAAATTCTAACACCAACTTTTGGAAGAGAAATTTCTAATTTAAACTTAAGCCATAATTGTTCTCGTTCACCACAAAAACAACTGGCATTAGTTGAGAAATATGATATAATTTTAAACGACTACGAAAAGGGGGGGATGGAGTATCTAGCTGGCTGGGTGGCTAATAAATATTTCAAAAAATACCCGGATATCAGTCTCAAATCTAAGTCAAATGATTTAATTGATCATATGTATAGTAAACCATCATGGGTATCGAGCCTGAGTTATGGTGGTATAGTTGTACCAGCGCAAACGTTTTTAAATGCCACTAAAAAAATGGAAAACTATTTTTTAAAATATCACGCCCAAGTTTCCTCTCCCAAAAAGGTTGACAGCGTCTTCCTTAGCAATGAAAAGGGGGTTGTCAAAAATTTAACTGATAAACTAGTACCATTATTCTCAGAATATCCAAGAGAAATTATTTTCTCCTATATCAAAATGCGAACGCTAATTAGAATGAAGTATTTGAATATAAAAACTAGTGAGGATGCCCAAGAAAGAAAGAAAGAAAAAAAAATGGAAAAGCTAAAGAAATGAATGTACATTGGGTTTTGTTGATTAAATAATAATTCTTAAAACATCCATGGTTGTGTTTTATTTAATATAATAAGGTATTTTGTTATCCTACTTTTTAAATGCATTTTAACCAAACTATAGTTTTAGCAAACCTCAGTTGAAGCAAATAAATTTTTAAAACATCCATGGTTGTGTTTTATATAGTAAGGTATCAATTCACTTTTAATATCTCAGTTGAAGCAAACACGCTTTAAGTCCTAAGTTCAGTAGAGACAGACAAAGTCATACATACTATGAGCCCGCCTTACACGTTTTGGAGCTAATCCTAGACATTCAGCTACGTCACTCACCCCATGCAGGCTCGAGAGCGACGAATTTCGGAAGAAATCCCGAAGTTTGAGAGAGATAGTCCCCCCTTGCAAATTTGACACCGTTACAGGTGTACATTTACACCCCTGAAGGGATTTAATCACACTTACACTCTAAGAAAATGGGGTGTGCTTTAACACCTTTAAAAGTAGTTTATATGGGTCCAAATTTGACACCGTTACAGGTGTTCATTTACACCCCTGAAAGGGTTTAATAACACTTATTTGAGCAATTGGTGGCAAAGATAAGTATAAAATTGTGCAAAAGAGGTGCAGTTTAACACCTTTTTAACTCTTATATCGCACTGAAAGTGAATTTTTACTCTCATATTAGTGTTGTGCAACTCCTTAAAGGGTGCGGCATAGCACCTTTCAGAGTGTCGCTTCACACCTTTAAGAGTGGGAGATTATTTGGTAGGATAGTAGTAGAAATTCTAGTACTTTTCTTAGACTTAAGAGCAAAACCGATGACGTAAAAAACACTATAGTGGCTACATTTAGATCACTCATGAGGCATAACTAAAATATCGAGTATGGTTTTCCTGTTTAATTAAATTTTGATTATCCGCCATTCCGCAGTATTATTAGCAATTAATGCTATATTCATAGCAGGGTTCTTCCTTGAGAGAACTTCATCACCTATAGGGAGGAAAGTTCTCACGTGCAGAACTATACCTCTTTAAGCGAGGGTTGTTGCGTATAAAGTCATTTTTGCGGGTTTATAAACTTCTGAAAAAGGCAGAAAGTTTTCAATTCGTACAAATGCATTGGGTATTAAATTAGTTTTGGAGGCTATAATATTCAAGCAGTAGATATAGACGTTCTTGTTAAATTTAATAATCTCTTTTCACTAAGAGTTTTTCGAGCACCAGAAACGCGTTTAATCTAATTTGCACTACAGATTTTACAAAAAAAATCCATTTAGTACTCTAATATTTCTCAAAATAATGATAAAACATGTCACAAAAGCAAGTGCCCCACTTTGGCTTCTCAAGCTGGCCCTACTGTGAGGCCAGTATCTAACCTAGTCTCGTTTTTTAAGAGTATCGCTTAACACCTTTAAGAGTGTCGCCTAACACGTTTAGCATAGTTTTATGAAGGTAGAACACCGCCAGATTACCAATTTCTTTGTTAATTTTATTTAAAGGATAAAACTGTTTTCTTTCATGAATATCATCTTTAAAAAAGGTTTAACAAGTACATTTTTCAATAATTTTTTACTGTTTGTATTGACTTTAATATTAAAACATTAATGAAAAACAAGTTGGGAAAACCAAAATATTACCTCTCCGAGGAGGACTACTTACAAACTTACTTACCCAGATATGGAAATGTTTCTTTTTTTAAGAACAAATACTGAAGTTAAAATTTGTACACATTAAAATCATCCGATGGGGGAAAAACGGGAAATGAAGAGCTAAACCTTTGGAGGGATATTACCTTTACGTTTTTGTAAAGGCCGAATTTTCTACTCCTCAACTGTATACCCTCTATGTTCAAAGCCATATTCACAACAGGGTTGCCATGTAAACACTATCCTCTCGTTTCACCTCAACGATTTTCTTAGTTTGTCAACATGACTGTTAACGTTACATAACACCAAAGCTTATTTGTGGCTACACACACTGGAAGTAAATGCGCACCATAAATAGCATGAAAACACGAAGCTATAATCCGATTACGATCAGACCTTTCACTGGTCTGGGCTGCGTCCAGCAGAGCTCCCCAAAATGACAGCGGATTTTGGAAAACGGTTACCGGTGAGATCTGTCGTCATAGCTTTTTTCCGGTGATCGGTGTTTTAAAAATGACGCTAGCGCAATAAAGCGTGCAAGGTACCAAGGCTTAACAAAAATTTTAAGATAACATATTTAAAGAGATAGATAACAACGTCTTTTATAATTAAAATTAGAAAGTAACATGTCTCTTAAAATTCTCGCGTCATCAAATGGTTTCACGCCAATTAAATAGCTATAGTCCCATCAGAATCAGCAAGAGCTATTTGTATTAATTCCTCCATGTTTTTTCGCCAAGCTGAGAACTACGCGTTTTACGTCACGTTTTCCCAAAACCCGACTATTTTCTTTGAAGACCGCGCTGGCTCAGCGCTGAGCACCGTGACGTCAAATTCAAAATCCCGTCCTGGTGGACACTGCTAACAGCGCTGAGCTCTGCTGAACGCGGGCCAGATATCCACCAATATTATAAAATCTAAGCCTAATTTTTTAACAGTGTATTTAACTTTCGGCTCACTCTGAACCGTTAATGTCTCTGCATTACAGAAACGAAAACCAAACCCAAGCGTTTACTTTTTGGTTCACTAGGCCTATTGACAAATTAAAGTACATTTGACCAATATCGTTGCGTTCGTTTTGAAATCACTATAGAAAGGATTATGCTATAAACAGATGTAGTATAGCTTAAGTAATATATAAACATCCATTTCAAATAACAATATTAAAAAACATTCTTGGAATATCAAAATGAAACAGAGCTTTAAAGCTACAAAAGTACTAAATGCATCGTAATTACGAAAAAGATTTCCACATATTCACTTTATATTATGAAAAAGTGAATATTAAGGTTCTGTAGGATTTCTTAACACATCAAAACAAAGCGAACTGCTAACTCGGCGCACTAGTGTGACAACGGACAGACACACACAGACAAAAAAATAGACTGCTTTTTAACTCTTTCCGTTTTAATTTTGAGTTTAGAAACAAGATTATCTTAAATATAAAAATAAATATAATTAATATTAAATATTTTCTTCGTTAGTTGTTCGCCTTATTGAGCGTTACATCGTCTTGATAAAGAACAATTAAACATTCTTGAGAGACTTGACTAATATTGGCGTTTAAAATGAAGCATACGCCGGTTGCTTCACCTTATTCTAATAGGTAGTATATAAGGATTTCGAATCGCAGCTATGGATAAGAACAGCGCAATTGCGTGAACCTTTGGTGGAAGCCCCGCCATTGGGAGGCCGGACGTTTCTCGTAACCCTGGCCGATCGCCGCGTATGTCTTAACCTTAAGGATGATGATGGAGTAGAAGCCAGGTGTGCAGACTGGTGTCCATGTGGGATGGACAAAAACTATGACCAGAAGATGGTGGTGTAGAAGCCAGGTGTACAGACTGGTGTCCATGTGGGATGGACAAAAACAATGACCAGAAGATGGTGGTGTAGAAGCCAGGTGTACAGACTGGTGTCCATGTGGGATGGACAAAAACAATGACCAGAAGATGGTGGTGTAGAACCCAGGTGTACAGACTGGTGTCCATGTGGGATGGACAAAAACAAAGACGAGAAGATGGTGGTGTAGAAGCCAGGTGTACAGACTGGTGTCCATGTGGGATGGACAAAAACAAAGACCAGAAGATGGTGGTGTTAGAAGCCAGTAAGTACAGACTGGTGTCTATGTGGGATAGACAAAAGCAACGCCCAGAAGGTGGTGGTGTTAGAAACCAGTGAATGCAGATTGGTGATCATGTGGAATGGACAATTGACTAGTCAGATGAAATAGTAGTGGCCAGTTGAATTGTGGATAGCCTCAAGTTTTGAATTTTCCGGAAACTGTGAATACGGTCCGGAAATAGCGAACACATTTACTTCGATTCGGAAACTGCGAACGCGGTCCCCTGGGGTGTAAGTCAATAACAACAGCCTGACACACACACACACACACACACACACACACACACACACACACACAGACATGCCTGTCGATTTTAGAACCTCTCCATGACATACGTCACTCGGAGAGGTAATAAATGAAAGACCTTATTTAAGAAACCCGCAGTATTATAATTTTTCATGTTTAATTTCAAACGGTGTTTTAATAGTGTTATTTTACACTGAATTTACACTTTAAATTGGTCCCTAAAAACTCAAGGTAATAAAACACTCTTTTGGGTGTTTTTACGGTGTTTGCACCGTTTTAACACCTTTTTAACACTTCCATTTCTTAGAGTGTAACAATGGAGCAACCGTGCCGATTTTCGAATCCCCGCTCGGTCAAAAGTTGGAAGGGTTCTCGCTAACAGAAAGCCGTGCAATGTGGTTCTAGTGAACTGAAGATACACAATAGAGAATTTCCTTCAGGGGAAAGCAAAAATTCAAGAGGAAATAAATTTAAAAGGATTTCTATTGTTTATCTTCAGTTCGCTAGAACCACATTGCATGGCTATCAGTTAGCGAGAACCCTTCCAACTTTTGACCCAGCGGGGCTTCGAAAAATCGAAAAACGGCACTGTCACCTCATTGTTAGTCTCGTTGCTCGGTTTTCAGTTCGCTAGACCCCTTTTAGCTGGAAGTCGGCCTTCATTAATAAATGGTTTTCAAAATCATGTAAATATTTGTTTATTAATCCCTCTTTCATTTGCAGATTTAGCGCGTTCACCTGTTCTTGGTACGAAGTTGTCATTCATCATGGATACAAGTACTGTAATGAAAGTCGTACTGCTAGAAGTAAGTATTCTACAGGCTATTTAAGTTTTCGAGTTTTTCCATTGCAGTAGATGTTCAAAGTTGGGCTCAATTTTTTTTTCACAACCTTGTAGGCCTAGAGATGGTTGTCGTAAATCCAATTGTAATCGATATTAAATTCATTTTTTTTTTGGATTCGTGTTATATTTTTCTTAATTGTCGCTCTTAGGATTATAACTTTACTCCAGTATACCTTTGGTCGAATGGAAAGTTTCCTTTGTTTTTTCTCTGACACATTGAAACAGCAAAGAGCCCGAGCAACCCTTTTTTCTTGTAACCTCCAAACTGTGCACGATCACTATTTTTTTAATGCAGAAGATTGGCGCCCAAAAGAGAAAAGAGGAAAATTTTCCAATCGTTGGCATATTGCTGAACATTGAAGCGATAAGAGCGATTTATTTTCTTTTTTCTTTTCATGGTTTTGTGGGGTTTTTTCATGTTTAAATCCAAGTTAATTTTTGCCCAAATTAAACCCGCGACCACGCAACCCTTTAGATGTTTCAGGAAAGTGAAAAACCTGCTTCACGTGATCACGTCAATAGTTGTGTGATCATTTTTCAGATAGTTCTGGATAGAAAATATAATTTTCTAGTTATGAACCAGATTTAGGACTGTTCATGAGCTCGGTTCGGTTCGCGAAAAAAAAATGGCAGCTATAAAAATAAAGCCGTGCTAAACTATAGCCTTGTTTCCAAATATAGAGTAGTGTGTTCTTGAACATTATAAATGTCACCGATCTTTCTCTATCAAGCTGGCAGATTATAATGGTACAGTATTACCTTGGAATTGAGGAAAGCAACAAATAGGTATAGGCCTGTAGTGAACGTCGCAAAAGATAGCAAAGGTCTCTCTAATTTTGAAAATAGAAGCTGTTACCAAAATGTTTCTCAACCAGTTCCTTGCCTAGAGCTCGGTATTATCTATCCACGGCATATTGTCTTATTCGAGAAGTATCCATGGTAGTTGCATTGTATAAATAACTTTGTTTTATAAATCCACGGTTATTCACTAATATGCCGATAATGGATAGGTACAAATACAAAGATTACTTCATCAATAGCTTCTAATATTTAAACATAAAAAACACCTTAAAGCCTAAGGAAACATAATATCCTCAAGTTTAGGGTATTATTGAATAGAATAAGGCATAATAGAAATTATTATATCAGCTTCTGATCTATACTATTGACTCGGCTTTAAAACGTGCGCTCTTGAATTAATCGGAACGAACTCGTGAGATTTAATAATTCAAATTTGAGTTTGATGATTTAAGCTTAGTTCACACTTGAGATTGAAAAGACGACGGAAACACTGCGTAAGTACCTCCGCGGTAACACATCTTCCGCAGAACGCGACCGAAACAGCTTTCGGTCGGACAGAATTGGTGTTCTACTTTTGACGCAGAGGCCGACGTAAAAATATTTTCATAACCAATCAAAATTAGTTTTGGGATGAAGCTTCTTTTGACGTCATAATAGGGGAGTTTTTAATCGCCACTTTGGGGTATTTTTTTCAACTCGCCAGTCGCCATTGCCACATTTGCATGCTCTGAACTTTTGAGTCTGAATTCTCTAGTCGAATTTGATCGCGAGTCGCTATTTCCGTGTGTGTATGTAATAAACCTTTGATTTTAATCTCTCTGACCTTCATTTGGTAGAAGTAAGCTCCCTAATTAAGATTCCGTCAAGGCAAAAAAATCAAAGGCCAAGGCTTAAGTTCTTCTGGCTCCGAGTCCCAATTCCAACTCGTGCCACCGGTTGACCGCCCTTTTTGGTCTGAATTCGGTCGTATGTGTGAACCGAACTAAAATCTTGCCGTTGAAGGGCTGTGTAAAACTCACTTTTTTGACGCAGTGCTAAAGTTTTCGGTCGTCATTTTCGGTCAAGTGGGAACCTAGCTAAACAGATTAAAGATACTGTTGGTCGTAAAATTTTTATATGCGATAGTGCATTCCTCGAGAATGTGCCAAACGCACTGAATTAAGGAAAGTGATGCAACGGCGAAGTGCAAGTATAAAATAATATTGTTTTTTCTCAATGTCTAGAAACACTAGGCCTGTGCGAGTACTCGAATGAAGGCGAGTACTCGATCGAGTCTCGAGTCGAGTACTCGACTCGAGACTCGAAAATAAAAATTTTAGGACTTGAAAATTATTTCGAGTCCTTAAAAATCTTCACTATTGGACTCGAGGAGGACTCGAACCGAGACTTGACGCCTTATCAAGTCCAAAAATATTTACTTTGTGACCCTGAATTTTAAGTAGAGCGCCGAAACTTGTGGGTTTTAATCAATTTAAAGTTTAGAATAGACAGGTGATTGGACAAAAATTTGACTTCAGCTAAAGGAGTTAAGCAAACCAGAACCAAAAGTTAAAATTATTGTTACTGCGCGTCATTTTCGTCGTGAGATTTATACTTTATGAGTAAAATTTATCCTAATTAGAATTTATTATAATTCCTGTATTATTAATTATGTAAAATTAAACTAAGTAAATTAAATAAAAGTTAGTATTAATAGAATTAATTTAATTAATTTAATAGGACTCGAGTGGGACTTGATATAATATATCAGGACTCGACACTGGACTTGAAACCTAGTTCTTAAGCTGACTTAAGGACTCGAGGACTCGATACCAATTAGAAGACTCGACTCGAGATTCTATAAGAGCTTTTTTAAGGACTCGAGACTCGACTCGAACCCCAAAAAACTGGACTCGCACAGGCCTAAGAAACACTACAACAAGAAAAGAAGAAGGTTTTTTTTTTTTTTTTTTTTTTTCCACCTACGAGCACTAGTGCTTAGCCGTTAGGCTTTGAGCACCAGGAAGAATGGAGCGGGAGACCCTACGCGGCCCAGCACAGACGGGGGCCGCTAGGTCGTATGTGGATAAGCAGGGAAGGAAATGAGGTTTACTTGGGAGGTGACGGAAGGTGGAATTGGGGTAAGTCACCTCCGGCGGACACGGGACAGTCGGCACCTATAGGGTAGGATCGCCGACATGTGTCGTATTCCCTCAAACTTTGCCGCCCAGAAGCTGGGCTTACAGGAGCGCGCCACACTCCCGGCAAAGAAGAAGGTTCAGTTACGAAACTCTAAGTGCAGGACGCTATTTTTGGGTTCAATTTCTTTTGAATCCGAAAGGAAGGTAAATTTTTGCGGGTGTTTGCATTACAGGGCCGGAAATAAGCAAAGGACACTGGACATTGTCCAATAAAAGTTTAATATGTCCCGTAATTTTTTTAAAACTAATGGGGACACTGGACATTTTTACCAATATACGAAGATCAGGCGACACTATTTTTGCACACTTCAGTGGACAATGTCCTATAAATATTTCAGTCTAAGTAGGGTCACAGGACACATTATTCATATTTCCGGCGCTATTTCAAAGATTATTTGAATTTAGGAAAAATAATTAATTTATTTCTATATCAGGGTAAATATAACATACATTCCTTACGCCAAAAAGAACACCAAGAAGGTATTGTTTTCCTACGTGACACCTTTGTGGGAAATTTTTTTAATCGATTTTGCCTTTCCTTTCAGTACGGAGATGTTTACATACATGATTATAAACTTTTCACCCATTGTTACAAAATAATTGAAAAATCTAACCAAACTTGCACGTACCCGAAATGGTACTTAGAGCACAACATGCTTTCTCATTTCCGTGAACCCGAAAACCAAATATCAATGTCCTCAATTCTTCAAATCTTTAATCCCCAGGTATTTCTTTTCTAATAATATCAGAATAAGTAAGATCTCTAGAATTGGTAGTAGATCCTGGCACTAGTGAACAAATTTGAGGATTTTATGCCGCTTCCATCGGGCCTACACTAGCGAGAAAAAAATGGTCGAGTTCCAAAAAATTTCCTACCCCCTTCCCCTCAACCTAAAGCCGCGGAACACGGACGCGGGTGCTTGAATCTAGTTCGGCCGTCTACCGCCACGAGCGTCTCACGTTTTGGAGGGCAAATTCAGAAACCGCTATCAGAGGGCCAACCGTTGGTGTGTTATCAAGAATATTCACTTTCGCCAAGTGAAGAATTTGGTTACCTCGATACTTCTAGTCTCGTCTTACTTCTGATAATATTCGTTGCCGTCAGCCCGAGGGTGGTTGTGTATCACAAAGCGGGGTAATTGTAACAGGATTCCTACCAACATCCGTTAACATTTGGAGCAAGGTTACTAAACGGAATCACATACTCGATTCCCTCACCATTTCTCTATTAGCGCTTAACTATTTTCCAAGGCGCGTGCGCTTGTGGATTAATTTTTGTCCCACGTCAATACAATCAAGGTTTGTGGGTTGATTGCTGAGGATTTAGTACCAAACAATAATATAATTCACCCTAGCACGGTGCGATGCCCATCTGAAGTTTGATGAGCGGGAGAGCAAACAAAAAGGTGCATGAGCCAGGGAAGAATGACGTTACATAACTATAAAGTATTAAGAGGATATAGAGTGTCATCCTTCTTCTATTATCCCCTTCTGCTAGAACTTTATGTTCCAGAATTCCACACTGCACCGCATAAGCTAATCATTGTCTTCATTAAATTTTAATTCAATATTTTGACATTTTTAGGTTTGGGTTTTTATCAATCTGTTCTTCATCTTTTTCAATTTGAAATTATTTTTCACGATTACCAAACGATTCCTGCCACGACTCCGCTGGGTTTCTCGGACTGTATCTGAAATCATGGAGAATAAATACGAGATCGTCAAGAAGGTTTTATTATCCACCTATTTAGTCGGCTCTTTCCTTTTGGTGGAAGTTTTCAAAGCTAACCTGTCGACCAAATTGACAGTAGAAATTGATCGAAACATAAATTACCTTGACGATATCTTCAAATATCCCAACTTGCGTACCCTTCTCCATACAAAGGAAAAAAGCTATAATTATATCAAGGTATAAAGGGGGTTGAAGTAGACCATTGGTAATCTCTTAGTTTTCTAGAAGGTTGGGCGGGGACACGTCATAACCAAAAACTCGGAAAAAACATTTTCTTTAATATGCTATGGCAGTCGTGAAAGTATCTAAAGATAGAGAAAAGACTCGTTTTAACCTCTCCGAGTGACGATGGCGTCACGGAGAGGTATTACACTGGACTTATCACGGTGTGTGCGTGTGTGTCACCGCGTTCGCAGTTGGTTACTACTCCCATCGTTAGGACTAAGAAGTACGCGACGATTGACTAGGGTTACGAGAAACGTCTAGCCACCCAATGGCAGAGTTTCCCCAAAGGTTCACGCAACGCGGGTTTTCTTATCATTAATTGTGAATCAATCGCATTATTTACCCTTAATTTCCAAAAATTGTTAAAGAGGCATACGCTTGAATTCAAACGTCAAGAATAGCTGTGTTTAATATGATTTTGAGAATAAAGTTTCTTAAAACGATCTAACTAGAATCAAGCTAAATTAATGACGATTAAAATAATTAATATCAATTATATTAAATTAAATATTAAAGAAAACCGTCTTAATTGCGTCTCGACTTGGAGAGGTTTATTTGGTTTCCCAACTTGTAGCAATGTCTGGTGTTAAACATAAAGATCGGAAAACAAAAACCACTGAACTGAAAGGTGATTTTATTATTGAAGTGTGTTGAGTTCAAATTATAATCTACTTCAAAAGGTGAACCGTCCAGATCTCTTTGAGGAATTCGAGAGAAGGTTGAAGAAATTTCCAATCGGGAAGAAAGGTTATCCCATGGATGACGAATTCAACAAAGTAAACGCAGTTTACATCAGCAGTGTCGTTCATTTGGAGTACTTTTGTCTTCATGCTTACAAATCGAAAAAGGCATTACATTACGGGAAAGATAGTTTCTTTTTGGATTTTGATACTATCAAGATGTCAAAAAACGCATCAATTTTCATCAAAAACGTCATAAACATGAGGTATTCCATGTTATAAGGAACATAAAGCAGGCATTGTGCTTTTACCTCTCCGAGTGACGAGAACGTCACGGAGAGGTATTACTAAGGACGTTCTGTGTGTGTGTCTGTCACTGCGAAAGTTGACTTTCCTTACGAACTCCAGTTTTGGCTAGGCAAAGCTAGAGGCATTTGTGGGCGGGATTTATACGTGCATGTATAAATCCCACCCACTAGCCTTTGCCAAGCCAAACCCGGAGTTCAGGAGGAAAGTCCCCTTGTAGGGGATTCACTGGAGCCGCCCTATGCTTTAAATTATAATAATTTTTTTGGTTTTCATCAACATCACCATGCACTAGCTGGCTGGTTGTTTACCCTCGAAATTTTCGGTCAAGTGAGAACTTAGCTTTAGCGTGTATCCTTTATGGAGGCGAGGAGTGATAATTTGATAAAGTTAAGGTTGTTAACCACGTGTAAACCAATAAAAAGAGTACCGGAAGTAGCTCTAAAAAATTTCAAGACAACTGAACTCAACGATGGTCTAATCTTCTATTGTATATCCTATGCGATGGAACCAATGACTGCAATTAAATCGCTGCAAGCTTCCATTCTTTGTTGCGTGTTATCATTTGAGCGGCTAGATATGATTTATCTTTAGTATGGAGAAACGTTAACAATCATACTGGATAACTAAGAATATTGTTGAGATGCAACGACAGGGTAGTGATTACAGGCCAATCGAGTTGTCAAAAAGTTGCTTATTCAGAAAATTAAGTGGGTAGAGTCCTCGTATTGACTCGGAGAGGTTTTATTTCGGTTTCCCGACTTGTTAGTTTTTAACTTTACATGGAATTCTATTCCGGTAAAATTTAGGAACAGAGAGAGAGAGAATTTAAATTTCGCGGGCTTTTTGAGCGTGTAAAACAAGTATTAAGGATTTTTAAGACATTAATGATTAATCAAAAATGTCTTCATTAGAACCAAGACTTAAAAAAAGTATCGATAAGACTGAGGTTATCGCTTGACTGAAGGATCAGATATTAATTTTTCTTTTTAATTGAAACTTAAAGGCATGCTTAAGAAAAAACAACGTTACCGTTTTCCGTTGAAATAACTTATTTTACTATATGAGTTATATTGGTAAATGTTTGTTATAGTGCCCTGTTGCGAGGTATTTCCCGATACCATAATTGGAGAAATGAGATTTCAATTTCTTTTCAGACTCATGAATTTTTGGGAAACAGGACATCCAACCGTAGCAAATAAATTTTTGACCGGGAATGCGTGTCAGAAATATCTGAAACAAAAAGAGGGCGTGGAAGTTTCGAAAACATCCATGTCTGATGTCGGCGTCATATTTCTTGTATTTGTGATTTTGAACATGCTGTCCATCTTGGTTCTCTTTGCCGAAATCCGGTACGCTTCGAAGAATACTGGGTTTGACCGAGCTATCAGAAATATGGAATTGAATGTATATTTCGACTAAATCACGATAAGTGACACTAAATTCAGTTTTGCTTCATATTAACTAATGCAATATTTATACCTTCTTCGAGTGACACAATTGTTTTTTTTTTTGCGTAACATATTCGATTTAAATTCCCTCGCAATTATTTTGATAAGCAGTGGCTATGATTATAGTTCACTCTTCTTTGGTGCCACCATGGTAAAAGAACTCTCTTCAACCTATCCATTTCTTAAGAGTATAATTATTAATATTACTCTGAATTTAAGTCAAATAAAACTTAAATGACCAGTTACAATTCACAAATCAACGGATCACTGCAGGTGGCACGCGGTTTCTGCTCCTCAAATTAAAATACATATAGAAATTTTCCGCGGGTATTCCGACTTCACAATTTTACCCTAGTTTAAAACAGGCTCTGTAAATAAGACTGCAGCTATTTCGAGATTTTTTAAACAATTAAATCTGAATCTATGCTTTAATTAAAATGAATTTAAGTTTAACGAGCATAATTTGATAAATCTTGTACTTTTTCTCCATAAATGGAACACTTTTGGCTACCATTGATTAATTTGAAAACTATAGTCTTGGCACAATTCATATTTATGATTATAATTAAGGTAATATTGTAAAATATTTAATTATTCTTCATTGGCAACACCATTTTTTGGAAACTTTTAAAGTGTGCGAAATATACGATGTTTTATTTTAAGTGTTCAGGAAGCTGGAGGGAAGACTGAAGGGAAATATTCCTTTCTATTCAGGAAACTGAATATTGTAGATAAATATTCTTTTCCAATTAAGAAATGTTTAAAATTAATGTTCCTCCTGTATGCTTCTAATTTGTAATCTATCGGCTATTTACGATGAAGTTAAAACGAACTTAAAAAAATTAAGAACATTGGTGACACATGCTAAAGAGGTTGTTTTGAGGAGAATAGAATTGAGAAATATAACAGTTTCAATCGCAATATGTAATTGGTTTTTACCTCTCCGTGTGACGTAGTCCAGGAGAGGTTCTGTAACGGCCGTGTCTGTGTGTGTGTCTGTCTGTCCGTTGTTACACCCACGTGACCGCGTTCGCAGTTTGCGTATCGGAGCAAACGTGTTCACCATTTCCGAACTGCTTTCACAGTCACGGAAATGGCTCCTCTACTTGAGTTCTCACACCACCATCTTCTGGTCTTTGTCCATCCCACACGAACACCAGTCTCTGTTCTTACTGGCTTCTAATCATCACCATCTTTTGGTCTTCGTCCATCCCACACGGACACCAGTCTGTTCTTACTGGCTTCTAATCACCACCAGCTTCTGTTTTTTGTCAATCCCACATTGACACCAGTCTGCACTTACACTGGCTTCTAACACCACCATCTACTGGTCTTCGGTCTATTCCACATAGACACCAATCTGTATCATTGGCTTCTACTCCATTATCATCGTTTGGTTTTAGGATATACGCGGCGATCAGCTAGGGTTACGAGAAACGTCTAGCCTCCCTAAGGTGGGATCGCCACTAGAGAGCTGCAAACTGAAAAAAGTCATTCCCAAAGCCTGCCAACTCCAATGGTAGAATTTTCACAAACGCCACTGCCACCCTAAAGCCATTGTTATATTTTCAACTCCTCCCTAACGCCACACTAAAGTTTAATTCATTTTTGAATCCCTGCCAAAGCCAATTGTGAAGTTTCACACGAATTTCAATCCCTGCCAAAGCCGATTGACAGATTTAAAAATCTTTCCAATCCCTACCAAAGCCAATTGATAAATTCAATAATATTTCCAGTCCCTGCCGAAGCCAATGTGAAATTTGACAATTTTTCCAATCCCTGCCAAAGCCAATGAGAAATCCGACAAGTTTTCTAATAATCCCTGCCAAAGCCAATGAGATATGCGACAAGTTTTCTAATCCTTGACCAAACTAATGAGATATCCGACAAGTTTTCCCATCTCTGCCAAAGCCAATGAGAGCTTCAACGAACTTTCTTACTCCAAACACCAAAGCATTTAACCTAACTAATTTTCGTTTATATTTACCCCAACGTCTCCCAGCCGGCCGTGTGGTATATTATGAACTTATATATTATGAAGGTTTTCCAACGTTATCCCACTGCATTTTTTCAATTATTTTTATTGTAAACTCGAACATTGTTTATAATTGTAGTTTTCCTTTTTACGTTTCATCTAAGGCGACGGAAAAATTTATGACTCTCTAACTTAAAAAAGAACAAATAATTTTAGTTTCGTTTTCTCTCGCACAGCAATGAATATGATTTTTTTGCAGAGGGACGGCTGTACCAGCCGCGACCGTCATGTGCCGTCTGTGTGGGGTTGAACTTCATGCATCCCGCTTGCGCCAAAACAACCGCGTGGGAAATTCAAAGAGGAAAAATTGACTAATATCACTAATGCCACCCAACTCCGGTAGAATAAAATAAGGCTGGCTCTCAATGCCACCAACTCCATTTGGATACTATAAATGCCAACGACAGCCAAAGCCACCTGAATCCAACAATAATCCAGTCCCGACCGACTCCCGTATAAGTTTTCGAAATATTTCCACTCCCTTCCAACTCCGTTCCATTTCAGAGATAATATTCCCAAAGCCACCCAAAGCCAAATTATTTATTTTACCCAACTCCAACTCCGACCAAAAATGTGGGAGTCCCTTGGCTTTCTATGGAGTTGGAGTTTCCCAAAGCCTTTGCAGTCCTCTAATCGCCACCAAAGGTTTTCGCAATTGCGCCTTTTCCTTAATATTATAATGGAAACGAATCGTATATATACCCCAAAATTTGAAGAAAGCGGGCAAGAGGGGTACCCTTCACTTTAATCGTTAATATTAGCAAAGTTTGAGATGATAATAGGTATAACTTTATTTTAAACGATTTACCTATTATTAATGTTAATTATTGAAGATTAAAATAATTATATTTATTTAAATATTAAAGATAAACCTCTCGTGCAAAGAGAGAGATTATCATCGCCTCCTATATCTACCAAGGCCCGTGCATGCGATATATTTCCTTCATTGCCTCCTATATCTATCAAGGCCCGTGCATTGTGATATATTTTTCAAAACAACAACCAAAATGGGAAGCTCCTCTCAGAAACATAATAATTTCTTTTCTCTGTATATGAAATGAAAATATGGATAATATTGCGCTTCTTCTTTAATGGTATGAATCCTTGCGTGTCTATTAATATTTTACGTAGGAGTAATACGTTTTTAGCGAAGTCTAGAGAGGATAAACATAAGCGAGATTGTTTCGGAATACTGCTTTCACTAATGGGTTTATACTCCTTGTTACTGTTGTAATCATGATAAAAGCTTAAAAAATTACGAGAGGACAGACCTTTTTTATCCTCTTGTTTTATTCTTAATAAGAATATAAAACATTTATTTTGTATCAAAAAATATTTTTGGTGCTAAGATTGCTTTAAAAAAATCCAAACGGTTAGGCATTGGTAAAAAAGACCAATGATATTTTTCAAATCTAATGAGATAACGCCCACCTAGTTGAAAATTGCCCTTTTTTATCCGCGGGAGCCATTCTTAATGAGAATTTCGATGCTAGTAGGTTGTCAATTAAACTACCGGTATATTATTGTTGTTGGAAATTGGATATTAAGTCAAATTAAGTGGTTGTAAAGAGCCAGCAGGCTTTTGCCGCTTCTTTTTGTAAGTATTTAATTTTTGTATGTAAAATGGAGGAAGATAATGTTAAGAGTAAGGATGAAATGCGTCAGCGCAAAGCGCGGGAAAGGATGAGGGCAAAAAGGCCGACGTTTTCATTGGATACTTAAGGTTATATAATCTTCTCGACACGGAGAGGTAATATTTTGGTTTTTCCAACTTGTTTGTTCTACGCTTTACCTTTTTTCTTGTAATCACTAAAGCAAGGATTACTCTATATGCAGATGTAGTATAGTTTAAGTAAATTATAAACAGCCATTTCAAATAATAATATTAAAAAATATCCCTGGAATATCAAAATGAAACGGAGCTTCCTAGGTACAATTACGATTAAAGTAAATAATATCAATTATATTTATTTAATTATTTAAGAAAAACCTCTTAATTGAGTTTTCAGTCGGAGAGGTTTATTTTGGTTTCCCAACTTGTATAAGGACTACGAAGCAAAACTTGTTTTTGTATAATTTAGTATATCATTACTTTTTAGCTATATAAAAATATATATACAAATTAAAAGCAATTCCAATTATATAGTAAACGCGTCGACTATTGCCCAGAACATTATTGTTTAGGTTATATCGCATCGCCCACTGTCGAGATCATTATGGCCTACCTGGACCAAGGATTATTTAAAATGTCTAAGGATGAAACGCACACACAGTACTCCATAGTAAGGAAATGTTCTCTAGTTGTTCCGAAATTTTTACCCATCCCCCTCTTCTCCACCTACTGTTTTGGTGCGTCAAACGGAAAAGAAATACCGATATGGCGCCACCTATCTTATTATCGCGAAAGCATAGACGAAAGAGAGATAGTTTTCGAAAGCATGCTGTATAGTTCTAATTCGAATTGTTAACGGTCGTTAAGAACATTTAGTTCAAGATTCAAGAATGAGGTTAGTTCCTAAAAATCATAATTTAATTTTAATAATAGATTAAAGCAAACATTCAGTTCACTAGTTTAGTTTAATAGGAAAGGCCAAGGCCTTGTTTGAGTACATCGGCTAGAGCAGACGAGAGCGACAAAACTTTCAAGAACCCGGTCACGTGTTGACGCTTCAAAATATTGGCTTTCCGGTTTGCCGATTGTGCCCGCTAGGTACCGTTTGGAACATCTACCTTCGATATTTCCTTCTCTGCGTTTTATCCTTAGACATTTTAAATAATCCTTGCCTGGACAGTTTTATTTCGTTGATTTTATGTAAAAAGGAAGAACCATTTGTTTGCACGCATAGTGAGGAAAATTCGGAGAATAATCTAGCTAGGCATATTTTCTACTAGATTAAAATGTAAGAGTATAATGGTCAATAACGCTACTCTGTTACATGCGCAGAGACATTTACTGTAATATTACAGGCATTAAACCGCTCTTTACCAAAGCTAAACCCTCAGTCGGTGCTAGTAGAGAAATATTACAGTACGCATTTTTCCGTTCAACTGGACTTGATAGCTTTAAAATTCTTGTTATAATAAGAAAGTCGGTAAAGACAGTAACAGATTTGAAGCTTAAAGAATAGAGAAAGCAAGTAGATCTATCCCTAATTTTTAGAGTGTAGTGTAGCTTAATAAATAGGGATTATTTTATTGGTGATTGCTCTACCTTCTTGCGCTGTCACTCGATCGCTTCAGAAGACATCGGCTGAAACTCATTAAAGGTTAATAATTTATATTCTTGTTTTTTATCACAACTGCATGCATTTTAACATATAGCTTCGAAAGTATTAATTATAATAAATTAATTTGAACGTAATAGTTTAACTAAAAAGTAATCGATTCGTAAAGCATTTCTAAAATATCTGGAATTAATTAATGCTTGTTCTACATCATAGTTTTAGAAAAACTATCAGAAATAAATTAGATGTCTCAAAGTTCTTTGCACGAGTAAAAGAAATCCTAACAAAACATAAACATGGAAAATATGAAAAACTTCGCGATGAATTTGCTACACCGTAAAACGTATACTGACATCCCTTTTTAGACAGTTTTGTACATACAGTTCAAATTATGTATGGGGTTCGGTCATATGAGGGCTTCGCAGAACTTTCATGATCGGTTAGTGACCAAATAAGGTAAAATAAGTCAATTTTGACTTAAAGCATTTAAAAAGCAATATTAGGTACAAACGGGTAATTTGGGTCAGTGTACTTTAGCTAAATGATATTTCAGACCTTTACCCAAAACGAAGATGCATTGGGCTTAAAAGTTACTATGTTGCTTCGAGTAGAGAAAAGAGTGTTCGGAGTGCTCAACTTTGTGCACTGCACTGCCGTTCAGCCAGATAGTCTGACTTAATTGAAAAAGCGATTGTATTTCCGCACATAATATATTGAAAACCTGATTTGCGTGGATTAGCAGAGCATTTTTAATACACATTACTGGCATATCATTTCTATTGCTTCGCAAAATTTTAAATTTAAATATTGAAACGCTCATAGTTTCATTTGTTAGCATAAATTATCACATAAAGATCATAACAGAAATCTTTAAGAGAATCTTGGCTTTTTTGTTGTAAATTTCTTGTAATTAAAATAGAAAATCAAGTATCTTCATTGGTACTCGTACATTAATCGCACCCAACATTGACATGATCATTTCGACTATTTGATTATTTTCTTTATATTTATTGTTTCTGGAAGGCACAGAGATATGGATTTTAGGCTGAATATATTTGTAATCATATATTATAAGGCATCGTATATTTTCAAGATAATTAGGGTCTTCCTGACCATTTTCATTTTGGTGAAACAAACATGTTTACAGCAAACACGCAATTTTAAGTTTGTTTTGTTGGTATTCGTATATATTCAAGATAATTAGGGTCTGCCTGACCATTATCATTTTGTTGATCACTTAGCGAAAATGTACAAAACATGTTTACAACAACCAAGCAATTTTAAGTTAGTTATAACGCATCCAGCACTTTCTGGTCATTAAGGTGAAATTGAACGTTTTCATTTTCATGATTACTTTCTGAAAACATATACAAAACGAAGAGGTTTAATATTTGTTAAAGTTATACAGAAACATCATGAAGGTTTATTCATTTTTATTTTGTTGATTACTTCGTGTCTATATAGAAATATGGCAATGTGTATATATATATACGCACTTTAAATATTGCTTTCTTGTGTTCGCATATTATATGGGAACAACCATTTCGCACATCATTAAGGTTTACTCTACTCTTTTCAATATGTTGATTGCTTAGGAAAGCAATTAAACACTTTTTTAATTTATATTTGGTAGTTGGTTTACTTTTTAATTATACGGTCCGTGACATTTAGGCACCGCCTCTTAGGCGCTGGTTATTTAGGCGCCGCCATTTAGCCGCCAAGACAATTAGGCGCCGTGACATTTAGGCGCCGAGACAATTAGGCACCGTGACATTTAGGCGCCAAGATAATTAGGCGCCGTGACATGTAGGCGCCAAGATAATTAGGCGCCGTGACATGTAGGCGCCAAGATAATTAGGCGCCGTGACATTTAGGCGCCGTGACATTTAGGCGTCGCGACATTTAGGCGTCGAGACACGTGCCGATAAACTTTCCACTATTTCTTCTAAAAATCCGTAATGACCTCTCAATTTGGCAACCCGTGTATAGTCCCTGTGAGTCACTGCATGACTATGTTCGCAATCCTTTAGCATATTATTCCGTTGGTTGCTTTGGACTATATAGAAATTAGAACTTATAATCAATTCCATTATAGTACCATTTGTGATTATATATTATATTATACTAGCTGTTACCCGCGGCGTCGCTCGCGAGTAATAAGAACTTTCATCAAAATGATATAAAGAATGGGTAGATTTTACTATTGCGCAGATCATTATTAATTTGTTTATATCGCATCGTCCACTGAGGAGATTATTATGGTCTACCTGAACAGTTTAGTTTCGTTGATTACCTACTGGTAATATGGAAAGGAAGAACCATTTGTTTTCACGCATAGTGAGGAAAATTCAGAGAACAATCTAGCTAGGCATATTTTCTACTAGATTAAAATGTAAGAGTATAATGGTCAATAATGCTGCTTTGTAATATGCGCAGAGACATTGAAAGATTGTGCAAGACATCGACATTTGTCTATCGCAGGTAAGTATGTACGTGCGGAATGCTCAACTTGCTACAGTGCACCCAGGTAGTAATTGATAGAGCTATTTATCGTATTTTCTTGATTTCTTGTGATTAAAATGTAAAAAAGTTATCCTCATTGACACTGCTATATTAATCGAATTCAACATTGCCAAGATAATTTAGACTATTAATTCGAATATTATCTTCATATTGATTGCTTCTGGAAAGCACATGGATATGGATTTTAGGTGAGACTAGAAGTAAAGAGCTCTGGCATTGGTAGTATTTCCTGGCACTAGTGAACAAATTTGAGGATTTTATGCCGCTTCCATCGCGCCTACACTAGAGAGAAAAAAATTGGTCGAGTTCCAAGAAATTTCCTACCCCCTTCCCTTCAACCTAACACGGACGCGGGTGCTTGAATCTAGTTCGAGCGTCTCGCGTTTTTGGAGGGAAAATTCAGAAACCTGTACCAGAGGGCCAACCGTTGGTGCGTTATCAAGAATATTCACTTTCGCCAAGTGAAGAATTTGGTTAGCTCAGTACTTCTAGTGTCATCTCACTTCAGATTTTAGGCTGTATGTATTTGTAATCATATATTACAATGCATCGTGTAAATTCAAGATAATTAGGGTCGTCCTGACCATTTTCATTTTGATGGCATAAACATGTTTACAGCAACCACGCAATTTTAAGTTTGTTTCGTTTGGATTCGTATATTACAACGCATATAGCATTTTCAGATCATTAAGGTGAAATTGACCATTTTCATTTTCATGATTACTTTATGAAAAATGCATAATTTAAAACGAACAAGTTTAATATTCTTTTATTTCATATGTTATTGCGCATCCACCATCGCAAAGGCCCTTAGAGGAAAACAAAGATCTAGTGTTATAGATTATTTTCGTTTGCCACCGGGTTCGAATTAAAAAAAAACCAGCCCAAATATATATATATATATATATATATATATATATATATATATATATATATATATATATATATATATATATATATATATATATATATATACAGGATGTTTCTGAAAAGTCCATCAATAATGAAGGAGCGTGTTTATCGAGCCATTTTGAGTCGAAAATGTTCTATGAAATTTTGCCGTCCGAGCCAATGTTTTTGAGTTATGATTTGAATGTTTTAGTAATGATCCCTTAATTAAATTACAGTTCTATTTCAATTTTCTAATTAAATTTAAGGGGTCATACGTAAATTACTCCAATTCCAACTTGAAAACAGTGGCTCGGACGGAAAATAGTCATAGAACATTTTCGACTCAAAATGTTCCAATAAACACGTCCCTTCATTATTGATGGACTTTTCAAAAACACCCTGTATATTTGGGCTGGTTTTTTTTCGCAAGCTTGAAACCTTTTATGCAGTTTTATTTCTGTATTGATTCTGTTTCTCAAAGATTGCATAAATACTTACGAATCAATGGTTTACGAAATCATGTAAATAGTGTTTGTTTCACTTTCAGCCTTTCCTTTGCAAATTTAGCGCGTTCGTCATAAATTTCTCGTGCGTTGTTGCTAAGGAGTTGTCATCCATCATGGATACTAGAGAAGTAATGAAAGTCGTAGTGGAAATGGTAAGTATTCTATAAGCCATTTACGATTTCTAGTTTTTTTCATCGCATTAGATTTTAAAGAAGGGCTAAATTTTATTCACAACTTCGAAGATACTTTTCATAAATCGATCTGTATTTTTTATGACCTTTTTTATTTTCAGTATGACGGGGTATTATGACCGAAGAATTTTGTCTAGAGCGTAGGGGGATTTTGCCTGGAGAGTGGGGGGGAGTTTGTACGCTTTCCTAGGATGGGACGAAAATTAGCGGCTATTTGGTCTATTGAGAAGAGATATTTTTACTTTTTTAATAATGGGGGTTATGGACCGAGGGTCATTTGTCTTTGGGGGTATTTGGTCCTTATATCGTGAAGAAATACCTCGAAGTCAATAGTTGTGTGATCGTAGATCAGATAGTTCTGGATAAAAATATCATTTTCTAGTTGTGAACTAGATTTGGGACTGTTCACGAGCTGAGATCAGCGGGCTTTTGGAAATAATAAAGCTCAGCTGAACTGGCTCGATTTTCAAATGTAAAGCGAGCCCTTCTTGAACAGTGTGACCGATCGTTCTAAAATCAAACTGGCAACGAACGGTACAGTATTAACTCAGAATTGAATTTAAGGAACGCCACAAATCGGAAATGAACGTTGCAAAAGATACCAAAAGTTTCTTTAAAGGAATGGGTCACCCATAAACTTTTATTGCTGTAATCCCTTTAATTACACCCAAAACCGATATTTCGAGAGTTGAAAAAGTATATTTTAAATTAAATCAGAAAAACTAATTGCATTGAGGACCTTTTGGCGCCTGTATGGTGCTTTTCCGCAAAGCCAGAGAGAGTGCGATACGTCACTCTCATATATTAATTCAGTCCTCCATCTTATTGGCCGAGGTATCTATAGGACAAGCTTCTACTAAAAAGTAAACTCGACTATTACGCGCTTGAGCGCTAGACCGGCGACAAGGTACGTTGGCAGCGCCGGTAGAGCCGTAGTCAAGCCTGCTCGTAGACGGCCGTAGCAAAGGCCTAGCTAGTACGCTAGCGAATCGTAACCATTTCTATGCACTATAAGGGTACTTACAGTGATCGGGAACAGTATAAAAACTAACCGCACACCTAGAGTTAACACTCTGACAGTCTTTCATAATACAACTTGGCATTTCGGCAATTAATTTTGATTCAAATTGATGAACGAAACGACTAACGAGAGCTAAACATACTTGAAGACGAAATAGTCACTTGTCAGGCTCAAATAAAAACCCGACCTAAATTCTTCTGCTTGGAGTGCTAAAATCTCATTGGCTAAACGCTATTTAAACCAGCCAGTCATCTGGCAGGTCTGGAAAAGCACGACAGTGAAGTTTAGAGATAGGGGTTTTTTTTTTTTTTTTTTTTTTGCTCCTGAGGAGGGATACGAGCTAGGGCTGAATGAAGCCTTACAGCTGCGATTTCTTAGGTTGAAAATTGTGAGGGGAATTAATTAAAGGTTTAAGTGGTGTTTAAGTTTGGTTTTAAATGGCACAAGTGATTTTAGGGAGATAATCTCAGGGGGTAGGGAATTCCAGATGGGGACCAACCGATGGAAAAAAGAGTGCTTCAGTTGATTTTTACGGGCCTGTTGACGAAATAATTTTCTATGGTGACCACGGGTGGGGATAGACGAGGGAGCAGCGGAAAAGAATCTTTGGTCGGGGCAATTTAGGATTTTGAATAAACTGATTAGGTCGAGGTAAGACCGACGAGTAGTCAAAGAAGGCCAACCAAGGGTAGATAGCCTACTGTCTCTGGGTTGATGTTTTAGGATACGCGGTAGTCGAGAGAAGGAACCCTGAATGTTGTCTAGTTGTTGAATGTCGAGAGCTGAGTGAGGGTTCCAGATTTGGCTACCAAATTCTAGGACTGGGCGAACGTAGCAGGTATAAATGCGGGTCAGAAACTCAGGGGTGATGCCTGGGAAATTGGCTTTGATAATGGCTAGTAAACCTTTGGCGCGACCACAAGTCTTTCTCACATGGGAATGAAATTTTAGATTATGATCTATTTGGACACCCAGATCTCGACACTCATTAACACGTTTTATGTTTTGCCCGGAAAGAAAATAAGGGGACGGTGAATCTAGGTCTGAAGGGGTATTTTGTAAAGTTAGGACTAATGATTTGGTTTCGTTAAAGAAAAGACCGTTACGTGTCGACCAAACCTCAAGCTTATGGAGATCAGATTGTAGGGTGAGCACGTCAGTATATGAGTCTATCACGCGGAAGATTTTAAGATCGTCAGCAAATAAACAAAGAGGGGATGTTAGGTCAATGGGCAGATCATTGATGTAAATGAGGAATAGTAAGGGGCCTAGGACACTTCCCTGAGGAACGCCACTGGTAACAGGTAAGAAATCACTCAGGGAATCACTAACCCGGACTGCTTGAGAACGATCAAGAAGATACGATTCTAGCCACCGAAGAATATTATTTGTGACGCCGTAAGCTTGAAGTTTTGCAAGGAGTCGACGGTGGGGAAGTGTTTTGTCCATATAAAATTTTATTTTAATTATAAAATGAAAACTATCGCTAATAATTTAATTTCAGTAGTACCACTATCTTTATAAAATTACTATTGACGCTAAGAGACAAAAAAAGTTTATGGGTGAACCATTCCTTTAAGTAGAGAAAATAGAAACTGTTATGAAATCTCTTCTCAACCAGTTAGAGAAACTAGACTTGGCATTATCTATATTCGTAATTATCCAATGAAGTTGCGTGTTAAATCGTTCTGTATCCACACCTTAAATAAACGGTTATCTATTTTTTATATTATCTATATAAATCGAAGTCCTGACTGACTGACAGACTGACTGATAATCAACGCCCAGCCCAAACCGCTTGCCCTAGAAGGCTGAAAATTTGCAGGAACGTTACTAATAAGTAGTAGGCGCGTAATAAGAAAGATTTTTCCAATCCGCCGCCATCTTAAAAATGGCGACCAGAAATGTAAAATAACTTCTCTATGCAACAAAGTCCGCGCGTTTCAACCGATTTCTTAAATATTTAGTACACTGGTTTCCTTTAACCTATAGATGGGCTGAAAGGTCTTTTTGAGTTCGATTTGTTGCCATCTTCTAAAATGGCGGCCAAAAACTTAAAAAACCCTTCTTTATGGAATAATGTCCGCATGGAAAGTAATAAAAAATGTCCCGACGGGCTGACGGGCAACGCCGAGTGCCATCACTCCAAGGGTGCTATAAAAATATTAGTCACCAGTAAAATCTTCCCATTCTTTATATCATTTTGATGGAAGTTCTAATTACACGCGAGCGACGCCGTGGGTAACAGCTAGTTCACTAATATGCGAATTAATGAGTAGATAATGACAAGTTCTATTCGTGCAACAATGGTTTTCCGTGTATCTTCGCTCCAAAATCACAAAGATTACTTCTGCAATGGCTTCTAGTGTTTAGCCATAAAACCACACCTAAGAACATAAGAAAACGAAATTGCCATATTTTCGACCATTCCTTCCGTGTAAAATTACAAAAGCGAGGCATTATTGCAGAGAAAAAATCCAAATTGAAAGAGTAAATCATCTCGCAAGCTATACTGTTGGCTCGACTCTCGGCTCGACTTAAAAACATTGGCTCTTGAATTAATCGGTACGAACTAGTGGACAGTGCAAACCAGATTCAATGTACATTTAGGCTTGATGATTATCAGATTAAAGTTAATGTTGGTCGTTACTTTGCTACCCCGTATGATTTTTATATGCAATCATCGAGAATACGGATTACGAGCGCGAGGCTATTTTACTAAACGAGTCGAAATACGGAGAGTGATCAACGGCGAAGTGTAATAATAAAATCATTTTGTTTTTACTTTAGGAACAATACAACATTTTAGAGAAAAGATTTCTCTTCGAAGGACATAATCGCGGAGAGGTTTTATTTCTTAGATTCCTTTTGCATCCAACAGGACGGTAAATTTTGTTGGCGTTTACATAAATAATTTGAATTTAGGAGAAAATTTTAATTTCATTTCTTTATTAGGGTAAATGTAACGTACATTCCCGTCTTCGAATTGAACAACGAAGGGGTATACTATTTTCCTATATGACACCTTTGTGGAAAATTTTTATCTTTTTCCATATTTCCGTTTAGTACGGAGATCTTCACATCAGAATTTTAAAACTTTTCACCGATGGTTACAACTTAATGAAAAACTCTAACGTAACTTGCACGAGCCCAAAATGGTACTCAGAACACAACATGCTTTCTTATTTCCGTGATGCCGAGAATCATATATCAATGACCGCATTTCTGAAAGTCTATAGTCCTCAGGCATGTCTCTTCTCCTATTATTTATTGCCGATCAGACCGACGGTGGATACAGTGAGCACGTATAAGAAAGAGAGACAAAGGGGGAAGTGGGAAGATAACTAAAACGGCACAGGCAGATATCTCTCATGGACACCTACCTTCTTAACGGATCACGGGACGTCTAGCCGAGGAGCCAGATGTCACGTGACCCGTTAAGAAGGAAAATCATACAAGCTGCCCTAGCAGAAAGGACACCCGTGCGGGATATGTAAGATAATATGAAAGTTAAACAATAGGGGCTAAAAAATCGAGCATGAGGTAAAAATTTCTTTACTAGACGCCATACCTCCAGTTCTGAGCGAGACTGATAAATATTAACTTAACACAGGGATAGATAGACTTTTTTAAGACGGAATAAACAATGTTTGGCCTTTACTTCAGTCCGACTCATAGACGAGTATGTAGTCCCTTCCTTCAACACGTAACCAAAAAATTAAATTATCTTATTGGCTCACAAAAACTACGTATTGGTGACGTTGCTGACGGAGAGGGCCAAAAATACGTAATTCCTGTTTACCTTTGTCGCCATGACTACGACCCCTCTTGTGTTGTACCATAGCCCACTCGATCACGCGCGTCACGAAGCAAGCTGCTCGCGCTATAGCTATAGAGCGCGGATCGAGTGGGCTATGGTTGTACAGATAAGGGGTTCAAAATGGAGGCGTCTAAATGCGAGGGTCCGGTAATGATTCGGGAATTGTTTTTAATAGCAATTAAGAAGGTAGTTAGTGAATTTGGTGCCTGTGTTTTGGATTTGGAGTACATCTGTAAAGGTGAAAAGTGTTCGCTAATTCTTTCTTAAGCCAATCATTTCTACTATCCTGATGATTTTGTAAACGAATTTGATGAAGTTAACCAAGGCTTAGTGAATAGTCCTGGTCCATATTGAAGTAAAGCCGCCGATACGGCGGTCGCTCATTTTCGGCGGCGAAACCTAGCGCCATTTTCGGAGGTGCAATGCTGCCAGACACATTTCCCTAGTACTTTTTGGACTGATTGTCGTCGGCTGCTAGTCATTCCGCATTTGGACACAGAACATCCTTAAAGGTTAATTTTTGTTCACGGAAACTTTAATTGGCCTTATTTCAATACTATTTAATTAAAATGGAAACCTCAATTTCTAAACGTGGAACAAAATATAGTAAAAAATTAAAGAATAAGGCTAGGACGCTGATATTTTATAATTGTGCCCTGCATTCTCTCAATTATGAAGCAGACGATAATCAGTTACCAAAACCACGGCCCACCCGCTCACGGACGTGATCGAGTTAGGTATTCGAAAAAAATTCCTCTCTCCGTAAATGGCGGCCGATCACGTGATTTTATTTTTCCCGCGGAAAACGCCGCGAGATTCTTCAGAACTATGCGGCGCTCAAATGGACCAATACTATGGTCAGGAGTTTTGTAAGCTTAGTGTTTGGTTAAAACCTGTTCGTGCTGTAATATCTATGAAGACTTTTACTCAATTCTAACTCACTATTTTCTGGGTCTTCCCCGTTTTTTTTCAGTTGCAAGCCCTATTTTTTGTGTAACTTCCATTTTTAAACAATGTTATTTCAAAAATTACAATCCGAGCCCATTCCAACTTGGCAGACGAAGGGGCAGACGACGTTTATTTGACCCGGATATACATACAACGCCATAACAAAAATAAGACCCGCCTCTTCTTTCATACCCCTCCGTCACGGGTAAAGGGGTCGTGGACTAGGACGCGCACCCGAATAACCCTGTTACCCATTCCGTCTTAAAAAAGTCTATCTATCCCTGCTTAACAGTAGAACTCGCAGCAGACAGCTTATGTCTTTAGAAGGAAAGTTATCCCCTAGCACCATCCCTAAACCATGGATTACAGAAAGAATTTTACACATAAAAGTCTCTCTGCATAGACTCAGCTCGCGGTACCCTTTTTGAAAGGTCTCTCCGATACATCGTCCTTCTCATACGTGCTCAATGATGCCTTGAACTCCATGTTACAGAATTCCTATTTCCCTAACAACGTGCATAAGCTAATAATTTTCATCTTTCAAATTTTTATTAAATGCACAGAAAAAAAGTGTTTAGAAACTAAACACTTGCCTAAACACGAAAATGCAACAGATATTTTATCATGTTTAAAAACACTCATGTTTAAAGCTAGATTCCCACTCGACCGAAAAAACCCGGCGGAAATCACACAGCCAACGGTAGAAATTTTAACTTACGCCGGCGTCCGGCGGTAGACCGTTCACACTACGACTGAATTTGGGTCACGTGACAGATTTGAGTTGTTTCCACAACATCTATTTCACACTCTGAATTGCTATCTTTGTCCCCTTGTCGCTTAGATCGTAAAATAAGGGATATTTTCTAACCTCCTCAGTAAAGTCTTCCTTATTAACATCTTATCTCTTTTTACTTTCGTAAGTTTAATTTTTCTTTCTTGGTGGTATGTTTTCAATAAGCCTTGGTCAACCACAAAAAATGGCGGCTATCAATCGATCTCGCGTGTGCGTGCGCTCTTGAAATTTATGACGTTGTCAGTGGGATAATTTCATTGGCTGAGACACCGGCGTAACGCCGAACACGACCGAAAAAATAGAACACAACTTACGCCCGACAGAACGGTAATTCCGTCGGACTCGGCGTAAAGATTTTTCGGTCGAACCCCTTTCTGCCGGGTTTCCGTCGTGTTTTCCGTCGAGTGGGAATCTAGCTTAAGTAAGAATGGTGTTTAGGTTTGCAACACCTTATGTTTAGGTTCAAAATGTGTTGATTGCTTGTCATATCTAGTATTTAAACATAATTAAGGTGGTATATGTCATGTTATTATATTATAATGCTTAGTAACAAGACGTGTTTACACGATTATATGCCTAGTTGTACAACATGTTTTCAGGATTATTTGTTAGGTTTGAAACATGACTAAAGGTTTATAAGCTTAGCTTCATATCATGTTTAAGGGTTTATAAGCTTAGTTTTAAAGATATTTGCAGGTTTATCTTGAAATATTTGAATGGTGTTGGTTTAAATACATAGGTTGAATCAGGGATAGATAGACTTTTTTAAGACGGAATGGGTAACAGGGTTATTCGGGTGCGCGTCCTAGTCCACGACCCCTTTACCCGTGACGGAGGGGTATGAAAGAAGAGGCGGGTCTTATTTTTGTTATGGCGTTGTATGTATATCCGGGTCAAATAAACGTCGTCTGCCCCTTCGTCTGCCAAGTTGGAATGGGCTCGGATTGTAATTTTTGAAATAACATTGTTTAAAAATGGAAGTTACACAAAAAATAGGGCTTGCAACTGAAAAAAAACGGGGAAGACCCAGAAAATAGTGAGTTAGAATTGAGTAAAAGTCTTCATAGATATTACAGCACGAACAGGTTTTAACCAAACACTAAGCTTACAAAACTCCTGACCATTCACTAAGCCTTGGTTAACTTCATCAAATTCGTTTACAAAATCATCAGGATAGTAGAAATGATTGGCTTAAGAAAGAATTAGCGAACACTTTTCACCTTTACAGATGTACTCCAAATCCAAAACACAGGCACCAAATTCACTAACTACCTTCTTAATTGCTATTAAAAACAATTCCCGAATCATTACCGGACCCTCGCATTTAGACGCCTCCATTTTGAACCCCTTATCTGTACAACCATAGCCCACTCGATCCGCGCTCTATAGCTATAGCGCGAGCAGCTTGCTTCGTGACGCGCGTGATCGAGTGGGCTATGGTACAACACAAGAGGGGTCGTAGTCATGGCGACAAAGGTAAACAGGAATTACGTATTTTTGGCCCTCTCCGTCAGCAACGTCACCAATACGTAGTTTTTGTGAGCCAATAAGATAATTTAATTTTTTGGTTACGTGTTGAAGGAAGGGACTACATACTCGTCTATGAGTCGGACTGAAGTAAAGGCCAAACATTGTTTATTCCGTCTTAAAAAAGTCTATCTATCCCTGGTTGAATTAATTCCTGCGAAATAAGAAACAGTTTTTTCAGAAAAACACGTGCCGCTTCTCGTTGGAAAACATAATTTCCGTTGAACGTCAACTTAGCTTTATTTAAGCGCTGCAGTAGCATTGCGCCGAATTCCATTCAACCGAACCAACCCCATTCGACCGAAAACCCTCACTTTGGTGGATTTACGATGCTGTCCAATGGGACAATCCCATTGCACCGAAAAACCCGCACTTCGGGTTTTTCCCGATGGAATTTAAATTAATTTAACTTAAAACAATTTACGGCCTACGTGAAATGAACACTAGATCCAAACATTTTCTAAATTATTATTTTAGAATTAAGGATTATAAGAACAAAATAGTAATAAATCAGCAATATATGACATAATAAAATCAATTGCTAATATTTATTTATTTTTTATGTTATATTCATTATGAAAATACTTTAAGCCAGCCGTTTTACTGTACTTGAAGTATATAACCGCCCCTAAGAGGACGAGACGTCCTCCTAACCAAACCAAACCTAACCTAACCAAACAGCAACTTTTTGGAAAAGGCATATTATTTGAGAAGTCAATGAAGATAAACATCAATATTTTGGAAAAGGCGTAACAATGATAAATGATTTATAAAATATTACTAACCTAACCTGATTTTGAACAAAAAGGCTTTATTGGACGAAAGTGCTTTTGTTAAATGATTAACCCAAGTCCAATTTTCACTTTTTGTGTATCACACGGTGTTGAAAAAATACCGAGGTCCTTTTTAGCCATATCGTAGTATACGATAGGCTCTTAGTTTGACCCGAGCCGTCCGTAGTAGTAGTAGTGGCCGGGGTTGTCGCTTCGTTATCGTCAGATTTTAGCTTAAAAGGAACTTTATATTACCACAACCCACCCATAGGGGTTACAGGGCTCGGTTAGAGATTTAATTTTAATCAAAATTTTTTCAGGTCAGATCCGGGAATCGAACCCGGGTCGCTGGCGTAGTAAACATCCACTCTACCAACGAACCATAGAGACTTGATAGAAACTCCGAGTTTTTATTATTTATTCTTATCTCTAAAATGTCGGGGTGATGTGGGGTGGGGTACCTCTTAATCTGTGGGGTCGGAAACTTTTGAATTTTTATCTGTGGAGTCGGATACTTATGAATTTGTATGTTTGGGGTTTTTATATTTATTTTCTTTTTATGTATGTGCTAATTAAATAGATAACGATTTTCCCCGTTTTTCGTTCTCGTTCGGTAGCTATCGTCATCTATGTTATGTTTGACTGGAACGTTTTGGCGGTTAATTCAAAAATGGGTTTAGATAGAGCTAACATAGTGTTAAATGAGCGTTATGCGTTTGATCATTTTAGCATTGCTAAAGGTAATTCGAGGGGATAATCACTAAAATGCGTAATCACTATAACTAAACTTTCTCTTTCAAACGTTTCTGGGCATAAGTCCTTGTTAGAAACTTATAAGATGCGATAAGTGTGCATCGGCATAAGTCTATGTCGTAAACTCATCGAGGGGATTATCACTAAAAACTTATAAGATGCGATAAGTGTGCATCGGCATAAGTCTATGTCGTAAACTCATCGAGGGGATTATCACTAAAAACTATCTGTTCTTCGATTCGCCGGAATATTAGAATTACAGCATAAGTAAATTTATACGGTTATAATTTAATCACTGTTTAGAGTAGGGAATCGAGGGGCTATTCACTCTGATTTTATGCACGGTAAATCATTTAAGCATTGAAAAAGATAGCGCTATTCACTCATTAGGGTAACGTATAGAGGGGTTATCTACTCATTAGGGTAGGGTATAGAGGGGCTATTCACTCGTACGATATGGCTACTATTACGAGCCCTTGGGCCGTCTTGTTTATTATCATCTTGTTGCATAGTCGTCCAATAGTGGCACTTCCAAGGCAGTACGAATGTATTGAAAACGCTAGCACTTTTGGGGTAGCTTAATTCGACAAATAGCGTCGTTTGAATTGTAAATACCAAACCCGCGGTTGGGCAAAATTCATTAGAAACTTTGACGGGATTGGGTCTAATGGAATTCTGCGCAATGGGAATATACCTATTTAAACAAATCTAGCCGACCTGTTGGAAATCTTGTTCTATTATGAAAGCCAAGAAAGCTTATTTATTCTTCATGTCAAGCCATCACTTTAAACATATATTTTGCTCAAAATTTGAGTAAAGGAAGTCACCCGCGGTTGGGCAAAATTCATTAGAAACTTTGACGGGATTGGGTCTAATGGAATTCTGCGCAATGGGAATATACCTATTTAAACAAATCTAGCCGACCTGTTGGAAATGTTGTTCTATTATGAAAGCCAAGAAAGCTTATTTATTCTTCATGTCAAGCCATCACTTTAAACAAATATTTTGCTCAAAATTTGAGTAAAGGAAGTCCTTTTCTCAATATAAAATGAAAGTCATTGCGGCTTACAGAATGAATATAGCCACAAGGTGTTAGATTATTCACCTTGTGGTAGAATATACCTCCATTTTTTCATTGTTTTTCTAAAATATTATAATTCTTAAAAAATAAAGATTTAAAAAATTTAAACCATATACCAACGTATTAAAAACATGTTACATTAAAAAACACCTGGCAAGCGTTAATGTTTAGCTTAGTGTTAAGATTATTCTGTGTTTACCTCTTAAACGTGATAAAATAAGAAGTGTTTCTATTTGCAACACATTTTAAGGATCCTTAGAGAAACAGAGATGTAATTAGACATCAACATTGAAGAAATAAACATTACCTCACACCAATGTTTAACTTTATAACATGTTCAGATGTTGCGAACCTAAACACTTTTTTTCTGTGTGGTTTGACTTTTTTTCTAGGTTTGGGTTTTTATCAATCTGTTTCTCATCTTTTTTAATTTGAAATTCATTTTCACGATTGCCAAACGATTTGTGCCACGGCTCCGTCGGGTTTCTCGGACTGTATCTGAAATCATGGAGACCAAATACGAGATTGTCAAGAAGTTTTTGTTATGTACCTATTTCATCGGCTCTTTCCTTTTGGTGGAAGTTTTCAAAGCTAACCTGTCGACCAAATTGACAGTAGAAATTGATCGCAATATAAATCACTTCGAGGATCTCTTCAAATATCCAGACATGCGTACTCTTTTCCATCGAGGGGAAAAAAGTTATGAATATATTAAGGTATAAAGGGGCTTGAACAATAGACAATTGTTAATTTCTTGGTTTCCTCGAAGGTTGAGCGTGGACATGACATAACCCCAAACTCGAAAAAGAAAAACGTTTATTATGTAGGTCTTCACAATTATAATCTATTAATCTATTATCGCGACCATATCAAAGCTCTAAAGATAAAGGACTAGTTTTGCTTATGTCGGGGATTAAGCATAAAGATCGGCAAACAAAAACCACTTTGTCCACCGAACTGAAAGATAATTTTTCAGTGTGTTGAGTTCAAATGATTGTCTTCTTCAACAGGAGACCCGTCCTGATCTCTTTGAGCGAAGGTTGGTGAAATTTCCACTGCCGAACACACGTTATCCCATGGATGACGAATTCAACAAAGGAAACGCAGTTTACATCAGTAGTGTCGTTCATTTGGAGTATTTTTGTCTTCATGGTTACAAATTGAAAAAGCCATTGCATTACGGGAAGGATTTTTTCTTTTTGGAATTCGATACTGTTACAATGTCAAAAAACGCATCAAGTTTCATCAAGAACGTCATAAACATGAGGTATTCCACGGGTTATACAGCAACATGCTTTGTGCTATATTTTTTTCCTTGTTATTTTTTTTTTGCTGCCATAATTATGTCAAAACTGGTACTAAGCCTCAAACATCAATGGAAATTTATTAAATTGGATATTTTTCAACTTTAACTTGAAAAAAAAAATAACTAATAAATTGCATTATTTACTGTAAATGGTTACTTGGTAGATCTGAAACGTTCTCTATCTCGTAAATCTAATTATATAAAAAAGGACTTGGTTTGCCCAAGCCTAAAAAACAAAACGATAAGAGTTTTTTCCAGTTGACTGAAGCGCGGATATTTTATTTTTCTATATAATTTTAAAGACAATCTGTATTTTACTACTCTTTAATTCAATCTCCTGATTTTACTGGTAATGGATTTATTTCCTATAAATTAATTGAAATAAAATATCTTATCTCAGATTTTTCAACAACAATTCCATTTTCGTAAAAATTTTATCATGAAAAATCTGAGATAAGTAATATTTTATTTCAATTAATTTATAGGAAATAAATCCATTACCAGTAAAATCAGGAGATTGAATTAAAGAGTAGTAAAATACAGATTGTCTTTAAAATTATATAGAAAAATAAAATATCCGCGCTTCAGTCAACTGGAAAAAACTCTTATCGTTTTGTTTTTTAGGCTTGGGCAAACCAAGTCCTTTTTTATATAATATCTGTTCCTTCAGTCTTTATTTGTATTAATCTATTATAAAATAATATTTGCCTGAAATGCGAAATTTTTCACTTCTAGGACGAGGTTAAAAATGGTTCTACACTTCTACTAATTCTTATATGATACGGCTCACAATTCGTTTTAGAACCCGAGCTTTATAGTCAACTTCAAAACAAACCTGCCACGATTTTACCTATCAAAGCCGTATCTTTTACAGTCCACTTTACGATTGCAATTATCCATGACATTGCGTGCACTGCCCTTGTACGTTTACAGTGATTGGCACCGTGGACAGTTATTTTAATTAAAATACCTAGGCAGGCCCGTAGCCAGAAATGTTACGCAGAGGGGGCAGTATCTTTCTGTGAGGGGGCATGGCAAATGGAATTTTTTTTATAGAATAACATAAATATCAAAATGTCAGACAATATTTCCGCAGGTATTTCATTATTGACACTCATTTAACACTTGAAAATCAAACTTTTTTTAAAAAGTTTAATAATAAATAAATTGTTAATAAACAATTCTAAATCTAAATTTCTAGTCAGATCTTTTTCGTAGGCTAGGGAGGTTAAGTTTCACTTTCTTTCAAGTGACATAGCTCGTCGTTAAAGTGAAAATACCCGAGTAGGGCAGGAAAAGCTTGCCTCGCAACTTCACAAGTCGCTGTTGAGGCGTCAAATGTAAGTCTGTACCCCGAGGGGTCGGTCATTCATGAACTCCCGTACGCTACCCGTGAAATCAAACTTAAGAAATCCGAAATCAATGCTGATTTCGAGATTTTTTATTTGATTTCGAAATCAGCAACGAAATCACAAAACATTAAAGAAATCATAAAATCAGGAAAAAAACACAAAATCAACAAAGAAATCACGAAATCAACATAAAAGTCACGAAATCAGAAGCGAAATCACAAATTCAGTAAAGAAATCGTGAAATCCATTACAAAATTGAAAATTCACGAAATCCAAAATCCAAAGAAATCACAAAATCCGACGGAATCAAGGGGAAAATCTTAAAATCCGAGTAAATCACGTGAAAAACCTCAAAATCCAACGAAATCAGGGGAAATATCGCAAAATTCGTCGAAATCACGGGTAAAATAGCAAAATCCGACGGAATCACGGGAAATATCGCAAAATTCGTCGAAATCATGGGAAAAATAGCAAAATCCGACGGAATCACGGGAAAAATCTCAAAATTCGATGAAATTCATTGGATTTTATCGAATTCTGAAATCAAACGAAATCCGACGAAATCAAACGGCATCCGAAGAAATCAAATTGGATTTCAAAATCCCGAACAATTTATCCAAAACGTCCGACCCCTCGCTGTACCCCGACATAATATTTCGGTCCTGGGTGACAAAACCAGCGATATATATCAAGGATAACGACAAAAGGCTATTCCAGTGTATCAGGGATACATATCAAAAGTGAATTTAAAACATACAAATGAATCAGAGATATATCAATTAAAAAAATCCAAGTGTATCAGGAATATACACAGGTAAAGACAATAAAGTCTAAAATATGTTGATATACATTCAAAATAGTTTTAATATTTGTGTACCAAAATGAAAATATTCATTACAGGGGCAAAGTTAGTTTGATAAGGGGGCATTGGAAAATTTTGAGGGGGCATTTAGGGGCAAACCGAAATCTTATTTGAGGGGGCAGGATATATTTTTGAGGGGGCATTGCCCCCTGGTTCCCCCCCCCCGTGGCTACGGGCCTGTACCTAGAACACAGGTCCAGTTTTAAAAATATCCTTATTTCCAACACTGATCCATCTATACTTCCAGCTTTTACAATCACCCATTGCATAGACTCACTCAATAGTCTGCCTAAGCATGGATTTATAATAGAAGCTTACGCTTCCTGGATATTTCACTCACCTTAAAACGCGCACAACATTTATTCCTCGTCTGAAATAGTACCAGCCTGGCACGCGCGTTTGTGACGTAGAATTTGAGGCAAATTCAGAGGGGGGTTGAAGTTTTTCACGTGATCGAGTTCTAATTTTGAATAGCGCGCGCGCACGCGCGCCAAAAGTAAAAAGTTTGCCTCAATTTCTACGTCATCAGCCCCCCAGTCCCCACCCGCGCGAATTTTTGTGACATAAATGTGTTTAAAATCAAAATGCCTTACTGAAGGCTACAGGGAAATATCCATGAAGCGTAAGCTTCTATTATAAATCCATGGCCTAAGTAAGGCAACTTAAGCCTTGGACGAAACTAACATCTAAATATAAATTAAAAAGGTATCTTAAGTATAGAATTTCAACCGAGACACATAATTAAACGAAAATTAGTCCCGTCAGAGAAGTTTTTAATAAATATAGTGTTATATTTATTGAAAAATATAAAGTTATAGTTTCAAGGCGGTGAAATGGCAAATTAGCGTCGTCTACTGTAGAGTAACGAACAATTAGCGTCGTCTGCTGTAGAATAATCTTTTGAGGTTCTTACATTTTTAATTAAATTAACATACTTAGACTTAATTAAATTTGATGAAACTTGAAAAAGGCACACCTTGAATAGTTACTTGTTAATTTAAAAGTATTCCGAAAGCTAACTTCCATGTAGTTTCTAAATGATTCGATGTACAGGAGCACCAAAAACCCCATGTTATTCCTATGGGGAAATCGGCGAAAATCTGTGAATTTTCATTTAACATTACGGG
This sequence comes from Phalangium opilio, assembly GCA_019434445.1. Taxonomy (NCBI): domain Eukaryota; kingdom Metazoa; phylum Arthropoda; class Arachnida; order Opiliones; family Phalangiidae; genus Phalangium; species Phalangium opilio. The sequence goes on along the minus strand of JAEQBA010002063.1, from coordinate 634,207 downwards.
AGGGTGTGGGATCTTATCTAGAAGGGCCTACCGGCCCTCTAGAATTGGCCAAAATAATACAGTTACATAGCATTAAAAAGTCTGTGATGCACCAATACCAAAGGTATATTGTGCACCCCGAGCTAGTTAGACCCCCTGGTTAGATTACGGAGAGTTCAGTCGCCTCGATGAAACGGAGAATCTTCTGAGGTTCCAATGATTGCATATCAAATTGCTCAAAACTCAGACCCGCTTGAAAAGTAGTCACAGCTTGTGAAGACATGGGAGGAGGTCTCGTGTTCCTCCCGGCAGAACCTGTAAAGCGGGTCATAAAAATGTCCCATAAAGTGCAGGTGTCTATTGAGTCGGCAGTGTCCAGTAACTGGTGACCAGCATGACCTTGTTTTGGTGCTGGCAAGCAGTTCTGGGGATCAAGGAAAAACTCATAGAGTGCAGAAATCCGGTAGCGAATCCTCTGGCGTATGATGCCAAAGAACCTCTCTTCAGCCCAACAGTAATGAGAAGAGTAACTGGTAAAATTTTAAGCCCTGTTGAAAGCTATTTCGGCAATAAGATAGGTTACAGGGGCTCTCTGACAAATTGTTATTAAAATTTGTTTTACTATTTATTTATTTTCAGACTCATGAATTTTTGGGAAACAGGACATATAATCATAGCAAATCAACTTTTGACCAAGAATTCGTGTCAGAAACTTCTGAAACAAAAAGAGAGTATGGAATTTTCAAAGGCATCCCTCTCAGATGTCGGCGTTATATTTCTAGTAGTCGCGGTTTTAAACATGCTGTCCATCTTGGTTCTCTTTGCCGAAATCTGGTACGCTTCGAAGAATACTGGGTTTGACCGAGCTATCAGAAATATGGAATTGGATATATATATTTCGACTAAATCACGATAAGTGATTTTCTCCTTACGAAATATCTGCTTCATATTATGTCATGCTTAAATTTTGCTAAGAAGAAAGCTTCTTTAAGTCACACTTGTTTTGGCGTAACGGACAAGAATTTACTTGTCCTCCGTTTGTTTTTTGCAATAACTATAGTTTTAGTTTGTGTGGTGGCAAAGGGGTTAGCACTTTCTCCTCAAAGCAAGAGGATGCCGGGTTTGATCCCGGACTGTGGGGCCGGGTACAAAAACCAGGGAACAAACGCTTCTGCGTAGAATTTGTGTGTTCCCTCCCTACTTATTAAAAGAGTTTTCCTCCGCATTGTTAGCCGGTTTCTTCTGTCCATCAAGACTTGCTTAGGTTAACTGTAAAAGTTAGCATAGGGCGCTGTTGGTTAGCTATGCCATGGAAGCTTGGCACGGTGTATGTATTTAACTTTATTAGATAAATTTTGTAAACATTTGCCTATAAAAGGAACACTTTAGGCGAGTTCTGATTAATTTAAAAACTACTCTTGAAAAGGTTCACATTTAGGAATATATTTATCGTAATATTGTTAATGTTTTAATTATTCTCCACTGGCAACGCCATTGTTTGAAAACTTTCAGAGTATGCAAAATATACCCATGTTACATTTTAAGTGTTAAGAAAAGGAATTTTGGAAGTAAATAACCCTTTCCATTTAAGAATTGTTTAAAATTAGCATTTCTCCTGTATGATTCAAATTGTGTTGACGATGAAGTTAAAAATAACTTCAAGTTTGAAATCGTACTCCTGAGAGTACACGTTTGTGATCATGTTCATTTAAGGATAAAAAACAGTAGAACAAAGATCTACAATTGCAAAAATTTATGAACATTGGTAACACGTGCTAAAGATGTTGTTTTGAATGCAAAATCATATTCTTTAGCCTTGATAACTCTATCTTAAACCCAATTGTGTATTGTGAGTCAGTTATGCAACTACGCAGTTATCCCAGTATACTAAATAACTGAAAGACTCAGAGATGAGCGCACTGTAAATATATGTGTATTTAATGACCAATTAACCGGGTGTTTCAAAAACATTGGTAGAAACAAAGTATAGACTCCGGATACACGAAAAAGAAGCCTAGGTAGGAAAAATGTAGTAGAACATTTTCATCTCGAAATCGCCTATAGAACTGACTGAACTTCGGTCTTACCACCCTTCATTTAACACCTTGTATTACGAATTTTAAATAAATAGTGTTACAATCACGTGCGTAAAACACATTAAATGTGTATTAACATTCCAAATTTACTTAAGTTTCACATTAACTAGAGAAATACCGGCTACGTGCATTATTATATTAAACTGAGCTGTATACGTCTAGCATATGAAATAATAAAATACTATCTTTCAAACGACAAATCAGAATACATCACACGTACCAACGTACTAATAATAAAATAATTTATGTTTTGAAAATATTAAAATAACACGTTTCTGAATACCTAAAGTCACAAAGTCCGTTAATAGAATATAAAGAACCAATATAAACTAAACATAAGCGAAATCGGTTGAAAATCCCTTAAATTATTCCCAGAACAAGATGACCCAGTCATATAGTTTTTACCGCCTTCTAGTGACAAGAATTAGTATTACTATATGCATTATAAGATGACCCCAGCTAATTTAGCATTTCGGGTTTTTTTTTTCATTGTTTGTAAAATAGCATTCCTATTATGAATAAAATCAATCTAGTAATAAACTACAGTAACTTACTCATTAGGTTCATTTTAAACTTAACCTACAGAACTTTATCTTAATTAAATTACAGAATAATATTTTTTAAACTAGGGTCGGTACTGGTAAATGTGAACGATTCTATTTTTTCTTTAACATTTTGTAGCTAATTTTTGGGCGGCTTAAATTCCTTTTAAAAGGGCTCTATTTGTAGATTGAATATTGAGGATTACGATAAAAATGGTATGAACATTGTAGGAATACGTGGATGAAAGATACGAACCTATATACACACCAACTCGGACTAATCAACTTAAGTTGATGCCAATTTTAGGTGTTGCTTAATACAATACCATCGGGGAATAAGCTCTAGGAAGAGTTAAAATAATCCCACGATAACAAACCTTTAATCGTTAGATAGATCACGTTTTTCACTATAAAATTGATATTAATATCTGTGGTTTCGATTCGGAATTCGATTTTAGAGTTGGAAAAAACCAGGTAAAAATTCAATTGTTTCAAGGTTAATTAGAATCCTTTTTAAGCTATTTTACTAAAAAATAAAAGTAAAAGTTATAATATTAACTTTAAAATACATCATTGACCCAAAAAAGACTCAAATTTCGCGCCATTAGTAAGTTTATAAATTTAGCGGTAAGAGGGCGGTAGCTACGACTACTTATTGGGCGGGAAAGCGAGAAAATGAGACAGCTGTTATGCGAGGTATCGAAATAAATAGGACTTCTCAACAAATTATTGAACATTTTGACTCGGGTATTGATTTAACTATATTATCCTATTATCACTTATCACATCTGCGTAAACTTTAATCTAGGTGCATGGATTTAGGCCCTACGTAATGGTAGCTCCTTCAGGGTTGCCACGGAATTTTCAGAACCAAATTCCCTGACCTTTTTCTCAGATTTTCCCTGACCTTTTAGGCCGAAAAAGTGAATGTTTACTGCACGTTTCAAGTGGTTATAATTAAATAAACTCTCAACATTAAATTTTCCCATGTATTTGTTGCACCAATACAAATAAGAAACATTTTAACTATAAATAACAGTCTAAGAGAGCATTTACTTTACAAAAACAATTCTAGACATTTTTAAGGATTAATCTAGAGTTTTCTGTGTTGAGAGAGCATGAGGAGAAACTTTCATTACTCTTTCAATAAAGACTTATTCCCAGAAGTTTTACCCACTAAAATCAAATTCCCTGACTTTTCCCTGACCTTTTCGGCCCATTTTTAAATTCCCTGACTTTTCCAGATTTTCCAGGATTTCCAGGTACTGTGGCAACCCTGTCCTTTCCTAGGGCCTTTTTTATTCCTCCCATTTGATTATCATTGTTGTTCACATTTGGGTCCAGTGTTCATTCACTACCTCCTTCAGTATTTAGGGTCAGGGTGTTTACATTTACCAGCGATTGTTCACAATTGGGGTCCTCCGAGGGGATTGGGAAATAGGATATTGTGCAAAATTTAAGAGAGTTAAAAAGCTGAAAACAGCGAATTGTGTATAAAGAATCATATTTCATATCCTGAAAGTTTCTGGTGTCTAACGTTAGCTCCACGGAAGTTATTCAAAGATTTGCAAAAAGTGTCCATAATTACCAGTACCAACCCTATAGTAACTTCCTCAATCGGTTAGTTTTAAACTTAACTAAACTACATCATTATTTGTAAAGTTATCATAAACTATAGTATCATGATAATATTAATTAAATTAAAGTATAATATTAATTAAATTAAAGTATAATATTAATTAAATTAAAGTAAATTCCTCAATTAACTTACTTTAAACATCATTATTTATAATTATCATTAATCTCACTCGTGAATTTATATTTATTTTAATCTTAATTAAATTACAGAATAATATATATTGAACTATTGTAACTTCCTCAATTTTAATTAAATTAAAGTATAATATTAATTAAATTAAAGTATAATATTAATTAAATTAAAGTATAATATTAATTAATCTACAGTGAATTCCTCAATTAACTTACTTGAAACATCATTATCTACCATTATGATCATTAATCTCACTCGTGAATATATATTTATTTTAATCTTAATTAAATTACAGAATAATATATATTGAACTATTGTAACTTCCTCAATCGGTTAATTTTAAACATCATTATTTATAAAGTTATCATTAATCTCACTTGTAAACGTGGACTGCTCGCTTAACTAAGTAGAGTAGCAGACGAGTTTTCAAGAGACGATATCATTGGTTAACTCATGGTGAACTTTGCCTGCTAATTCGTTTCTCTCTACATTCAAGACTGATAAGGTTTTAGGAAAAGAACTCTAAGCTTCAGACGTGACTTTGAGGCCGACTTAACGTCATATTAACGTGGTAGTGGGCGATTATTAAATTTCTCTCTCTTAGCGCGAAACGCCGCAAACGCGCCTAGACTCGAGATGGATTTCTATCCCAGCTTATATCTCATGAAAGCAAAGGTTTATATAAGCATTCTGTGGCGCAGTTCTAGCGTACCGGGTTTCCGAACCGTAGCGTTGACGTTGGAGCGTTCGAGTCTCGTTGGGGATTTGGAAATTTACGAAATAAAATAATATGAAGCTTAGCTACCCTAGGTCCATCTGTTAGCGTTTTAGAGCATTATTTATGAATTATGAATAAATTTGAATAAATTAACGCGAAAAGGCGGGGTTAAGACGCCCAACCAGCCGTAACATAGGATATAATGGGGGAAAAAAGGGGGTAATATAGGGGGGAAAGGCACTAAAAAAAGGGGGAAATGGGGGGAAAGAGGGGGGAAAGGGGGAAAAAGTGGGGTGAAAGGGGTAAAAGTGGGGTAGTAAATCTTCGGTATAAATGCATTAGTTTTTAGCCATCAATAGATGGCGCTAAAAACTAAAAACCATAATAACAAAATATTTCGACGTGTTGCTAAAATGTAGCGTGATCCTTAATCTTGGTATTGTAACATATCAGGGATTCATGTAATTTTAGAAGCAGGGTATATTTGGCGCGCGTCAAAGTCCCTGACCCCCTTCCCTGGGACGGGGGGGGGGGGTATGAAAGAAGAGGCGGGTCATAGCGACAGAGGTAAAAAGGAACTACGTATTTTTCACCGTCCCCGTCAGCAACGTCATCAAACGTAGTTTAAGTGAGCCAATAAAATAATTTGAAAATTTTGTTACGTGTTGAAGGGAGGGGCTCTATACTGGGCTATGAGTCGGACTGAAGAATAGACTAACCGTTCTCTATTCCTGCTTCCAAAATTACATGGATCCCTGAAAATATCTAATCTATAGATGTTTAACGGTCCTATGATTTTGAAAAATTCAATATAACTAGACCTAGGTTTAAAATTATGGTAAATCGTCAGAATGTAGGCTTATTTTGAATGAAACCAAAGGCTGCATTTCAATTAAACCGCAATGTCATTAAACATTACCATAAAATAATCATTCCCCTGGATATATTTAGAGACTTTTTTAGAAGTTTAAAAAGAGCGCTTCCCACCAAATAAAACTGTGCAAAAAACTTTGGGATGGGTCTTTATAAAAAAGAATGAATAGCATGAAAAAAAAAGAATAGAATTTAAGGGAGATCCAAATTTCGCCTGGGGGATTTGAGTTAAAATGAGCGGAAGGCTTTGAAAGAATTATTCTTTTCTTTTTCAAGGGGGCACTGCGTACCTGGTCCGCTTTGTGAAATGGGGCAATGCTTCGGATGTTGTCGATGTTAGGAACCTTCTGATTAAAAATATCGGGAACTTCGTGATATTTTTATTTTGTCGCCATCTATGATGGGACAAAATATTACGGACATCCATTTATGAGACATAAAACGGAAAATTAGCTCCGCCTTCGTCGTCAGCTCCGCCTTCGTCGTCGTCTCAGCTCCGCCTTCGTCGTCGTCTCGCCTTCGCTCTCTTTAAACTACTCCAGAGCAATGAGATAGAATATATATATGAAACCTAGAGTCACAACGTGAGATCTCGAGATCGACGTTTCGCAATACACCTTTTATCGAGCATGAATCTTTATCAAATACGGGTGGCGCCACCCTAAGAACTTTTTTATTAACGTCTGCTGCTATAATCTGTGTAACAAGCTGTCAAGATAGTTTTTAAACGTGTTAAATAAAATAAGCATACGCGAGTATTTGAATTGTAACTCTATCTCTCTCATAGAGATCTATCTCATTGCTCCAGAGTCGCATTGTAGCCGTAACAGGCTGAGAAATAAGGATTTTTTTTGCTGAGCGCGTGATCGAGTTGGCTTCGTTTGATTTTTGCACATAACGACTTCTAAAGCCTTCAGTTAACGGTAATCAAACTTAATTTTCAGTGATTTAAACTATTTTTCGTGTTATCGCCGTCTTTTGGTTTTACCTACTGGCAGCGTTTTGCCATAGGTCTTGGAAAAGCTCTTATTGTTTGTTCCTCGGGACTCATGACGGGGCTTTTCTATAACTGTGTTTGAGACCTTACTTAAAATACCTCCACTCTCATGTTTTCGCTGTTATTCTTTGAATTTCGGTAATTAAACGTGCGGACTCGACATTTTTTGTTGCTCACTGCATTCCGCTAACGGTGTTTAATTTTTTAATTCGGTTTCATCGTTATTTGGCTCATTTTCGCCGAAAGTGACGCTGTAACGCCGACGGGGATATTGCCTAGTCCTTGTCTCAGACCGTCCTAAAAAGTTTAAAATTCATTATGCCGTCTGCTAAACACTATGATCTCATTTAAATTGTGCGGAAACGTGTTTTAAACTAATATGGGTCATTCCAAGGACACGTGTCTTTTGTGTGACCTCTTTATGTTCGGCTCCCTGTCATTGTAGCCGTAACAGGCTGAGAAATAAGGATTTTTTGGGGTTTGTTGTATCTCGGCTTTTTGTTGAGGAGATATTCTTTATACGATTTCAATATTAATTAGCAATGTTACTGTATATAAGCAAGGCATTAATTATACAGTGCCTAAATATAGTTTTTGTAATAATTATCCTTTGCTATTATATCAATATGGAGTTCATTATACATTGCTAAAATACATTAGAAAGCGCGACAAAATTGTAAGGGTTTCCTTGGAACTCTTGTTTAGTAATACTAGAGTGATATTGACGAGAGAGAGGCTACAATAAATAAATAGTGATATTCAACTCAATTTTATAATTTAGTCAGATTTTCTCCCCATATCGGTGACTGGAGACCTCTACTCCTCAAAAAAACCAAATGGGGCGAATTTTACTAGGGTTTGGTGAAAAACTTCCAACACCCGCCGTCACGGCGCTAATGTCAGGCGTTGCTCTAAGCAAACCTGGCTCCCTATTCAGTTGCCTGTCCATGGGTTAGTGGTCTGAGGTCAAGCTTAATATCCACCCACAATCAGGTCCATTATTTGAGACTAGGATTTATGGCTAGATGGGATAAGCGCTGCTATTTATTTATACATACCTGCTAATACACACATGTTATCAAAAGTCACCAAATTTTTTATTAACTTGTGGCAAAAGTGGATGAGAGGAAAAGTATGAAAAGGGCCAAAAGTCGCGAGTCATCAGAGTTTCGCCGTAGTTGACCGTTTTATTGGCGTAGCTATACTGGGCCTGTTCACTGCCTTAAAATAGGTCTTGTATTAATTTGCGGTTACGCGGTTACCGTCGTCTGCTATTGTGTATGCTAGAACTTCCTCGATTTGTGTTTGTAGTCAGGACAGTGTATCTGGTGATGTTTTAAAAGGTATTTGAAGGTATAATATAGGTTATCGAAGCAATAGAAAGCACATAAAACTAGATACGTATAAAACAAACCTCGATAATTTAGCTATAGCGTGAGCAGCTTGGGTCGTGATGCGCGTGATCGAATGGGCTATGGTTAAACCAAGGAGCATAAATGTCTGAACTACTTTCAGTCGCGAGTTTGCAAGTCCATCAGTCACTAGTAATCTAAATAGTTATTGGCGAAACTTTGATGTCCGCGTTTTTTAACACAGGCTCTATGGCCATTTTCATACTTTCCCTTTCATCCACATTTGCTTGTAGTTAATTAAATGGTAGAACAAATTTTTAAACAGGTTTTGCATTTTTCTTTGGAAAAAACTATGGGAAAAGGGGGTTTTTGAAGTTTTCCAGTGTTTGCAGGCCGTTGGTGAGTAAAGAGATTACAGAAATAGAGGCTACCAGTTCAGCTTGCATTAGTACTTGACCAACCTGACTCACCAAGAGCCCGACAACACTGCGCTGATGTTCAAGCTGAGAGAGTGGAGGAAATTATTTTTATCTCCTTTAGTGTTTAGGTGTTCGATTCTGAACAACAAAATTAGTTGGCAATAATCTCTCGTTTATATTTCAACATTAATAGAACTTTTAAATAGATTCTGATACAAATTTGAAAAATTCGACTCAGTTCTCGTGGAATATCTTTAAATTAAACGTAAGTGATTACGAACTTCCATAAATATTTTTAAATTAACAATACTGAATTGAACTGAGAACTTTAATGCTTTAAAATATTTTTTTTATTTTTTGAAACCTTAGTTTGTGGACCCTAATATTACGGCCTTCACCTACTTGTTATTTTTAGATACTTTTTTCAGGTTGGTTTCTGGGACTATTTTTTAATGGCCGTAAATGCTATTTTTACTCAGTGAGACTTTATTCGACCGAGCATGTAAGCAATGAGAGACTTAGCTAACGGGAAAAAGTAATTTTGGGGAATGCCATCTATAGGTTTGCATTGCCAAATCAGAAATAATCTGGAGAAGTACAAATATTTCATATACAGGGAAATGTTAGCTGTACCCTACGTCAAACTTTATTACAGCTGACAATTTAACTATAGCATTGCTTCCATACTGCCAAAATGTTCGACGATAAAAAGTTAAGAACTATTAATAAACTTACATTCGTTCTATATTTCTTTAGATTTTATAAAGGTAAGACCAACAAGACTATGAAATCTTTAGAAACTGTATTATATCTCATAAGTTTATAAGATATGTTCCATAAGTATGACTTAGTAATGCTAGAGACTTACTAAGAGCTAGTTCGAGAATGACAGGAGAATTGACCATGCACACTCGGTTTTGCAGTCAATCTTTCTATTTAGTCTGTACTATATCTTTGAGAACGCCTCACCAGGCGTCGCTTTACGAGAATCCATGACGTTTCACCTACGTCACTCCATTACAAGCTTTCAGTAACCAGTGACAAACTTTTGGAACATATGTTAATACTCATACCATAGACCCTTTTCAAAAGTTGACAACCTTGTTTTCTTAAGACGAAACATAAGCTGTGAGGCTCCAATGTAATGACCTTAAAAATGACTTCATAATAAGACGACTTCGGTGGACTAATAACTTTGAAGTCGAATCTAACGTCTTTGGATATATATAGCGGATGTTTTGTCATTTCAATCAGACAATACGGCCAATCCCCCTTAGTTTCTTGTTTTTATTTTAGTAAAATTATCCGTAGAGAAATTATGAATTTCATATTTTTTATATTATTAAGTAAAAAAACTTTTAATTAAGGATTAATTTTATCCGCTTAGAAAACAATTCAAAACACATTAAAATTTATAATCAACCAACGAATAAGAAAATTCCTCAGAAAATCCAGTCAATTTCACCAGTAGAAGCAAGAGTAAATCAGAAAGAGTACAATATTCAGATATTTGCAATAGAGTCAATTTTTTCAAGAGGCTGAAGAGGGCCCATGAAAATTTGGGATTATGTTTCAGCAGATGCGAATTTACGCTTCTGGTTTCAGCAATATACAACGGTCGCTATTGAAACTATTTGGAAGTAGCAATGATCACTCGTCATATGCGAGTATGGTTCTATAACATTGAAGCTTCGAGGAAAGAGGAGCAAGTGCAGCAATGATTCGAAAGGGGTGTGGCAAGTGTTGGTGTCTTGCGGAATATTTCAAAAATATTTTCTCATTTATCGCTAAGGATAATTGGAGGACTGCGTTGCAGCTGCTAGGGGTTACACAGGCAACACTAGAGATGTAGAGATAACCTCAAGACAAAATATACATTTTAAAATTGGACTAGCAACACTTTGATATTTGTAGCAGCCCTGTAACTTTCACTTTCAACTTGATGGAGAGAGTGTGATGTAGTATTCACGACAAAGTCCCTCTCCCAGAGTACTTTCGGGCCACTATCCATCGGTAGGGGTTTGTTAAGTGCTACCACGTAGTGCTGTTGTAATTGTATGAGAACTAGCTTCTATTGTTATGACACAGGGGGTATCCTCGACGGTTTCATACCTGCCGAAACGCTTGAAGGACTTCGTTGCTATAGATGGGGCTACAGAGGCCGAGGGGGTAGATGCTCTAGATCTCTGTGTACACCTGAGTTCAAAAGAGTTCAGCTTTGACCGTGCATAGAGTTCAAATCGTTCGGAACTCAGAGTTCAGCTTTGACAGTACATTGAGTTCAAGTCATATTGTACAGACTGTTAAAAAAGTCTTTGCGCGTTGCGTTTTTCGCACATATTTTACTATATTTCAAAAACTATTCAAGCTAGCGCTCTGGAATAAAGTGCGTTATAAAAGTTTTGCATTCCTCTTTCATATTTTACCCGTTCCAAAGTTGTCCTTTGCATACTTATACCGGAAACCGGAAATGTCAAAATTATCAACTTTGAAAATATTGGATTCTCGAGGATATAAATGCGATTTTCGGATTCCTTGGGGTCGATTCATATTTGAAAAGTGTTCACCAAATTCAATTCGGATGAATAGGTCACGAGTAATCAGCCTTTATTCAAAATCTGGCAAACTTGGTTAGAGTGGCGATAATTCATAATCGAGTATCGAATCTTTGTCGTAATAATGCTTGTTAGATGTTATGACACTTTATGCATATATATATGATTGGTGTTGTGGCGCAATACTTTGAAACAAATCAGACGTTCATTAAAGGGATGGTGAAGTGGAAAATAAAGTAATTTTTTATTGATTCTTCTATAAGACCAATCTGCATCGTGAAACATCCAGGAAATAACACCGAACGATTTTTAAACGACAATTAGTTTGAAATTTCATGGATAATTTTAAATAGGGATCTCCGACCAATCGCGTAGCGCCCCGCCTTTTTATCAACAATTTTCTCTTGGCACGCTCCGTGTTGAATCAATTTATCGCGAGATTTGAAAAAATTTGCACGATGTGACAATTGTGGCGCGAGACATGGAGTGTGCCACGAGAATTTTGTTAACACAAAGGCACGGCGTTACGGGATTGGTCGGAGTTCCTTATTTAAAACTATTCTTAAAATCATAGCCTAATTTGAATATTAAAATCAATGGGAGGTATTTCCTAAATTTTTCATTGTGCAGACTGGTCTTATAATTAGTAGAAGAATCGATAAAAAATCACTTTATTTTCCACTTCCCACTCCCTTTAAGAGAAAACTCGCGTCTTTTGAAGAGGAGAAGCGGTTTGAAAATATTGTTATTTGGGCCATGAGCCCGTGATATCATAATATTTAGAACTCATATTAATTACGTCTAGGTCTTCAGCCCGATTCATTGCAGCCTAGTGAAAATCTCATTCATGATGGCATATGCGCTTCACGAGATCCCTTCAAATTGACATAATCGACTATTCCATATAAGAAACAACTTCAGAGGAGATGGCTTCTATGCTAGGAACGTTCGCTGAGCGATTGAGCTTCGCTAAACGGAGCCGGGGGTTGCCCATAGCCTTCCGCGTTTAGCGCAAATGTGAGGCCATTGAAAGATTTTTTATTTTAGAAGCTGAAATAGGGAACAGAGTAATCTGGGCGCGCGTCAAAGTCCCGGACCCCCTTCCTCGGGACGGTGGGATATGAAAGAAGAGGCTGGTCATAGCGACAAAGGTAAAAGGGAATTACGTATTTTTTGCCGTCCCAGTAAGCAACGTCATAAAAATCTAGTTTAATTGAGCCAGTCTGAAATTTTAAACTTTTCATTACGTGTTGGAGGGAGGGGCTCTATATTGGGCTATGAGTCGGACTGAATTAAACGCTAACCGTTCTCTATTCCTACCTCTAAAATTAAATCTATCTCTGTTGAGGCCTAATAATAAAGCCGACCGCAACCAAAGCATGGGAAAAGGCGTATTTCACAACTGACGTTCAAATGGAAAAGCCTAGAAATTAAATGAAAAAAAAATGAATGCCGGTAGCAATGATCACTAGTGAAAATAACAGCTAACAGCTAAAACGAACCCGAACGGTAAACACTTGAAGTTGGTCTCTCTGCGCTGCTGGTCTGTTACTCCTTTCGTTTATTTTCTATGGCTAAACAACTAACTTTGGGAGATATTGGGATATTAGGCCATTTGTGTTTTAACTTTTTAAGACTTTTATTGTGTAGGAAAGAAAAACTACCCTGTTTAAAGAAACTTTGGATAAATTTTAATATTTAGTTAAAAGTTGAAATTTATTTATAAAATTTGGACGAAAATTTTTAAATAACAAGACTTTCAAATTGAAGAATGTTCGTGTGCTTTATTAAACTATTTTTTTACAAAAAAGACAGTCACTTTCAGTTTTAATTGTTGCTTTTATTGGACATCCCCTTGTCGTTAAAGGAAGGATTAAGAGGAAAAATAAAAAGATTTTTTGATCGATTTTTCTTATTATGAGACCATTATATGCACAGTGAAACATCCAGGAAATACAGTGTCCGAATGATTTTAAAATTCAAATTAGGTTCAGATTTTAAAGATAATTTCAAATAAGCACCACTGACTAATAGCTTAACGCCCTGCCTTCCTGTTAACATAATTTCCGTTGCACGCTCTATATCTCGCGCCACGATAGTCACATCGCAAGCAACTTTTATTAAATCTCGCGATAAATTTCATTCGGCATGGAGCGTGCCACGAGAATTTTGTCAATAGGAAGGCAGGGCGTTACGCGATGGGTCGGAAGGTCATTATTTCAAATTTTCCGTAAAATCTGAACCTAATTGGAATTTCAAAACCATTCGGAGATATTTTCTGGATGTTTCACTATGCAGAATGGTCTTATAATTAGTAGAAGAATCGATAAAAAATTATTAGATTTTTAATTTCACCATCCCATTAAACACATTCTTAATCGTATTCTAAAACACAGACATAAACTCTAATGAAATTAGGAAGTAAAGCATTGTAATATTAAAAATAGAGATGAGCCCTGTTCGCTGGTATTTTTTTCTCCGTATGAGTAACCAGCCCACGTCGTGACCGGTATTAATATTAATAACCTGATAGTTATTCTTGACTAACTTAAAACATTGTTTTAGTGTATGGTTTCAGGCTCAACAGGACAATTGCCCAACCCATACGTCCCGACTCGTTGCAAGATTTCTGGAGAACGAAGGAATTAACGCTTTGGATTGGCCCGACTTGAACCCGATTTAGCGTTTATGTCTGTCATGTAATAAAAGATTAAAAATGTGTTTAAGGGCTGAGGGAGGTTAAGTCAAATATTAAGCTTAAATTGAAACTGAAAATAACAGTCTTGTTTGTAATAGATAGTTCAAGAACGCAGACGGTATTTCCTGGATGTTTCACTGTGCAAAATGGTCTTATAATTAGAAGAAGAATCGTTAAAAAAATCACTTTATTGTCCTCTTCATCCTC
>JAEQBA010002062.1:0-25872 GCA_019434445.1 Phalangium opilio | reverse complement strand
AAACTTAAATAAATTCTTCCTTACACAATACACGCGCAATAAAAGAAAATTATGAATGAAATTTTCTTATAACGAAATAGCGTACATTTTTACGTCAGAAACGTAAAAACTGCTGTAGTAATTCATTTATTTTTTTCTTATATTTTTTATTATTATTACAAGTGTAGCGCGAAAATTTAGATTACTCAAGATTACACTTGCTTTTAACGAATGTACCGGTACCCTACATAACCCCAAGAAAATGCTACACTTCTCTCTCAAAAAGAGGGTGGGGGATACTTATATAAAAATCTTTTTCTTGTTAGTAAAAGAGAGAGAGGGGGGTAGAGAAAATTACTTGATTAAAACGTCTCAACTTTCATTCAAAAAATAATTAGGCTTCTTATTACGAAAACGGATGGGACATAAAAGAGAGAAAGTCAAGGGGACGAAAATTTCAGACCCAGAGACGTTCTCACTTCCGGTTTATTATTTAGTTTAAGGACTTTTTTACTTTCCTGACATATATGATTTACTAGACATGACGTCACAGGGGGAAATCTCTTTTAAAACTCTCCTAAGGAATACATACAACTTATTGGAATCATTGCGCTACATAAATTTTCACTCAATGTATTCAGGCGGATTTTGCTGGAATAGCTAGACCATAAGTTCATAAGATATGTTCCTTCATATGTTTGTCACTGGTTACAAACTGGAGCTTGTCATGAAGTGATTGAGGTAGGTCATAGATTCGAGGTAAAGCGACGCCTGGTGAGGCGCTGTCAAAGGCGGCTTAGTAAAGACTAAATAGGACCTAGATAGAAGTCCTGCAAAACTAACCAACCGAGTGTAGTACTTCAATTCTCGCTTGTCAGAACGTTCTACTAGAACGAGCTCGAGCTGTAAGTCTATAGCAATTCGAACTTGTATAGTAAGTTCAGACTTATGGAACATATTTCATAAACTTATGTTATTATGTATGATGAATTTTACTTCGCAAATAATCTATCTCGCTTCGCCTGACCTCCAACTAACCAACCAATGAAATTACACATACAAAGACGTCATAATTACGAGGAGTGACGTATATAGTAATTTCTCAAGCCCGGTATACCCACAAAAAAAAAACCCGCAAATAGAAATAACCGTTTTAAGATATGGGGTCACAATCATTCCAATTAACTGTATGCATTCCCACCCTCTTAAAAATAGACGCCAGTTAAATTTGTTATTACGTAAAATTCCCAGAAAATCTACTCTATCCCGTCTAGAAAGAAAAAGTAACTCAAATTCCAATCCTACTAACATATACAATACCTTCCTGTTAATTCTTTAAATAGGTTTAACGCGGTTACTAATAAAAAGGAGTTAGGAGGGTCTCCCCGCCTTTAATAGTGCTGTCAAAGTAAACCGTTTCATTGACTACGTGATTAACCTTAAAATTTTAAAGTGTAACGGAAGTTAAGGGGAGATTATTTTGAAATAAAAAAATAAAAAATTAATGATAAAAAAATAATATTGCTCAAGAGAGAGTGAAAGTGGTAATATACGATGATACTGGGTATATTGTGTTATGTTCGGATTTCAAGTATTAGTTAAATTTTCCTTTAAAATGCAATAAAAGAGGATTTGTGGGAGACAGACCGACGGACGATGCGTGGCAATGGCCTAATTATTAAGGTATATTAGAAGGGGAATCATTTCACTCTTACCAATTATATACTGTCAGAATTTTGAAAAGAACAGATTTTAATTTGATGGTTTAAACAATAAGTTTGTTAGTTTTGTTTGTGCTCTATTTATTCAAATTACCCATATACAATGTAAGTAAGATATTTTTATCGTATTGATTCATTATTGTGGTTTAGGTTAGTGTTTTTGCGCTCTAATTGTTAAAGAAAAAAAGGTCTAAAATATTACCCTTAAGAAATTGTAGAGTTAATTGCAAACTAAAATTATATATTAATTGTGAGTAGGTACTGGCTCTTAACCATAAGTAATTTCATTTGTTCCAACTGTAAAATGTTTGTAATCAGTGAAGGGTTTTTCTTTTTAGAAAATTTCTATTTGAAAAGAAAAAAAAATACAAAGGACTTTTGAAAGAATGGGAAATAATTTGTCTAGTGGGTTTAATTTTAAGTCTTAATGCCCATTCAGACTGTAGACTAAAATCTTTCGTTCACGTCGGTCGTTAGCGCCATTTCTTTAGCCATAGTTCACTCGCTCATGCGTTACTGACGCGTGATCGAGAGAGCTATGCTTTAACAGACAATATCTGAACAGGGAAATGAACGTACCGAAACGAAATTAAGGAGACGACCGTCGACGGGAACTTAAAATTTAACTTTAGTCTGAAAGGGCCTTAAAAGTCAGAAGTTCGTTCTTTAAGAAACCAAAATGAGAAAATATTTTTCCATTTCGTGGTGGGTTTTGTGTTGCCCAAAATTGGACTAGGAGAGAACAAGAGGGGAGCCGGTAAGTCGGCGCGGAGGTTCCCAAATTTCGGCATTTTTCCGATGAAGGCAAACCTATTGTTTAAAAATCCCAAATATTCGGTCGGCACCAGACTTGGTTGGTGAAACACAATGAAAGAGAATTCATTTAGGTTCTTGGGGGTTTTTTCTTTTTCTTTTCTTTTTAAAAAAACTTTGAACCCCTAAGAGAGAGAGCTAAGAAATTTGGAGAACCCATTGGAGCCCGCCGGCTCGTCCGAAATAACAATAATAAAACAATCGAGTCGGAACCGCTGTGTTTTAGAGAGGAGACGAGAGAAAGGTTGCTTCCAACATTTCCAAAACATATTGAGAGTTTGAGTTTGGAGGAAAGAGATGTGATGGAGTAGGCGAAATCTCCATACCTATAACGTAGAGTATGCACCCCATCTAGGGAACGGCATCCTTAGTGGGTGGCGTTTTGGTAGGGTCGTACCTGGTACGAAAACTTCTGCAATGCATTGTCTTAAAAAATTAGAAGCTAATTCCTGAGAGCTAGGTTCTATTTTTAAATGTCGCTAGTCGGTAGCACTTAACAATCCAGGTAGGGGTGTATGCAAGGTCAGAGTGGGAAATAAGGCGGTGGCACAGGGCAAATGACCAGTTTAAAAATTGCCTAGTCCAGTTTAAAAATTAAATCGGATGGGGGTCAGTGATCCACGGGACCACTAAGAAAATTCAAGGGTAACCAGAGTCCAGACATTAAAACTCTAATATTTAATTATCCACTTCTTTAGTTTATCAGACGACGTGCCCTGGTCAATAGTCATGGGTCAGGGTCACTGGTCTTGTGTCCAGTTAAAAAAAAATCCTTATTTCATAATTTCATACCCTGCGCAAGGTATTCTGGGAGACTCACTGCCGCACATAGCCAACGAACCTTTCTACTCCTCACACCTCTCCTCCAAGGTTTTTTGAGACTGAACTCGGTTATTTTTGCAAATGTGGTTTTTGCGGAAAACCAAGGGATGTTTTTGGGGTTTACAGTATCGTGGTAGAGAAGAGATTGACACGTACCAGACCAGACGAGACCACAAGATCTAGGGCTCGCGCGCGACCAATTCATTTCCTTTTCATAAATGTTTCTTTTAACCTAGGGTTGTAAGTCGGAAAATTTCCCGCGGAAAATTTTCCGCTCGGAAAATTTTCCGGAAAATGACCGAGCTATATTTTTCCGGAAAATTTTCCGTATTTTTCCGCTACCGGTTTTTCAATTAAAAAGTTAAAACTTTAAAATTTTTCAATTGCCTTTCTTTTCAAAACATTCATTATTTTGTTTTAGGTGAATTCGGAGGGGTAAAAAATTGTCCAAGGGCACAGAGTCTAGTGACCCCTATTTTCTATAGGAAAAGCTCACTCATTTGCTATCGCTCGCATGCATAGGGTTACTGTTTGCTCTTATGACGGTATAAGGCGTTAGAGAGTCGAGACCTAACCGTTAAGAGACCCAAGTGAAACTAAAATTATCAGGCATAAAGGATAGTGATAGTCTGCGTCATTGTAAGGGAAACGAGGTGTTATGTTGTTAATATTATTAAGTTTGTTAACCCTGTTTAAAGTCACATATTATGGGAAAATCAGCCACTAATATTTGGTGTTACTTTAATAGATCTACTAAATATGGCAAAATAACTGGAGAATGTTTTAAATCTTTAAAAGTTAGATAAATTGATTCAAAGCTCACAAAATTGCTGGTTTTATATTTTTCCGATTAGCGGAAAATTTTCCGCTAAGAGGAAAATTTTCCGGAAAAGTTTCCGGAAAATTTTCCGCGTTTTATTTTCCGGAAAATTTACAACCCTATTTTAACCTAACCATAAAAGGGACCCAAAAATTTTTAGGAAACAAGGAGATTGGAATGTCTGTTCTAGAACTGATGACAAATTCTCTTCTTAGCAAAAGAATACGGTCTCTGATTTTTGGGGAAAAGTTAAAAAGACTGCGTAGAACGTCGAAAAGACGTCTGGGGGGGGAGTAAAATAAGAGTCTGGTCTGTTGACCACCTTATTTTCTTGAGATAAATTAACATCCGGTACGTGGACAACAGACACGTTGTTTGACCATCGCGTTTTCTTGGGTATGACGACAACAAAAGACGTTATATATATGGCTTCAAACAATAGGATTTTGGCTTTGGCTTGGTAGGACTGGTAACTTTGAAGCCCCATTTAACGTCTTTGCATCCACACACACCCATCAATGTTAAGTCTTAAGGGTCTATTCATTAATTCTAAAACAAACTCAATGAAAGTTTGGTAATACCATAAGTTTATAAGTGATATGTTCCATCCATAAGTATGACCAGACACTACCTATACTTCGTAATGCTACTGAGAGATTTACAGCTCGAGCTAGTTCTAGCAGGACGACAAGTGAGAATTGAAGTACTACACTCGGTTAGTTAGTTTTGCAGGACTTCCATCTAGGTCCTATTTAGTCTGCATTACTAACCCTTTGACAGCGCCAAAACCAGGCGTACGTCGCTTTACCTCGAATCTATGAGCTACGTCATTCACTTCATGACAAGCTCCAGTTTGTAACCACTTTCCAAACTTATGAAGGAACATATCTTATAAACTTATGCTAAATAATACGCAATCAACCCCAAGTATTTCTGGACAAAAATGATGAATAATTCGGCGTCATCAACCCTGGCCCTACTTGGGTCCTTAAAGCTTTAAGATTAGAACAACTCCTTAAAGCCAGTAATTAATATCATCTTAATCACCCGACGCCGTTTGCCTCCCTTTTTCTTTTAAGCAATTTAATAACTTATTTAAAACTAACCAAAGCCAACCCCGTTTAAATCTATGCCATCATGGCACAAGGAAAAAAAAACTTCAATAAAAAGGGTAACAGAATACCGACTCCAACTAAAAACTTTTACGACTTATGGTGGTATCGAATTTCGCGCTCTCTCGCAAAGTCGTTAAAAATTTATACAAACGAAACGATATTGCATTTGTGAATAATTTAAAAGACCATGTATCGTTCGTTATTAACACGCATATTTTTTTTCCTTCTTACCAAAAGCCATTTTAGCCTTGAACGAGAAATAATTTTATCACATTCTGATTCCGATTCTAAAAGGGTACTTAATTATTAGTAGGGAAAAATTAAAGGGGTCGGATAATTAATTACTCTTTCAGTGCAAATAAAAACGTAGATGCCATAGAGAACCTTCCTTTTCAAAAAATGGGAGCTTGACATCAACGGTTAAAACGAAACTATATGATATCGGTATCAGTGACCGTTATTGGCAAACACTTTAACTGATATATATAAACGTCGGTTCGCGCTAAATTTACCCATTAATCGGTTACAGTTAATATATCGATTAGTTTAATCGATTAATTGGTTACGGTTTGATTTATCGATTAATTAGATAATTAACCGATATATCGATTAGTTTAATCGATTTATTGGTAAGGGTTTGATTTATCGATTAATTAGATAATTACCCGATATATCGGTTAATAATCGTTCGATATATCCGTTTCATTGGATTAAATAATAGGTTATCTCGCCCAATTAAGATAATATATTGAAATCGGTATCGGTTCCAGTTAAACTTCGATATCAACATCGTTTAATCTACGATATCGGCCATCACTAATGCAGAGACATTATCGTGACCAGTCTTGCCCCAAATTTGGTCCGTTTTTGTTTGAAACCAAATATACCATACGCATACCGAATGGTCAAACAAAACACCACCAGACTCCTGACTTTCTAAAAGGGTACCACCTAAAGTGGCAAGTATCCT
Source organism: Phalangium opilio (assembly GCA_019434445.1). Taxonomy (NCBI): domain Eukaryota; kingdom Metazoa; phylum Arthropoda; class Arachnida; order Opiliones; family Phalangiidae; genus Phalangium; species Phalangium opilio. The sequence continues at coordinate 19,632 of JAEQBA010002062.1, read as the reverse complement.
ACACCTTCCTTACAAATTGATTCGATATTGTACAGAATATATTTTTTATTTATGATGGATTGAATTGACTTTTTGAGATAACATCCGAAAGAAAATGGATTTTTCTTAGAGATATTCTATTGTGCTTCTTTGACAAAAAATATATTATATTAGTGGGTGGGTTTCGTTTTTCGATAATGTCTAAAGAGGTCACGAACGCGGGGTCAACTCGTTGTCATTTTCCCGCCAAACAAAAAAAAAAAAAACCGAGAATTGAATTCCGCCATCTTTAGAAGGGCAAAAATACAATCAATTTTTTCAATCTTCTCCGAGAGAAGCAAGCGATAGAGTGGGTAGTTATAATACAGATGCCCCTTAAAAAAGTATAAAAACCGAATTGCCGCTCTAACTTCTACAATAACTTAACCTCAAAATACAATCGTGAAAGGCGAAACCATAAATGTTTTTTGAAAAACATTACAATACAATAAATTAAAGAACAAGCTAAACTCCACCCTAATAACGTTATTTTTAAATTAAATTACATAGTTACAAAATAAAATTAGACATTCTTAAAGTATCATGACCTTAAACCCAGAGTGTAGATACCCTCCACCTTAATGTTATTTTCAAAATTAAATAGTTAAACCGTCTTAATTTCATGCAATCATTGCTATAAAATTATTTAAAACCTATCTTTCATAATCAGGAGAAATTAGACATTTCTAAAGTATCGTGAACTTTGCCCTTAAACCCAGAGTGGAGATGAACTCCACCTTAATGTTATTTTCAAAATTAAATAGCTAAACTTTCTTAATTTCATTATTTTAATAATACCATGACTATAAAATGAATCAAAACCAATATTTCACAATCAAGATAAAAATTAGTATCATGACCTTTGCCCTTAAACCTAGAGAGGTGCTAACACGTTCTTTCTAAATTAATTAGTGCTTTAATTTCATGGCACCAAATAATTAAAAAAAAAACACCAATATTTCACAAATCAGGATAGAAATTAAGAAATTCTTAAACTATCATGACCTTTGCCCTTAAACCCAGAGAGGTGCTAAACGTCACCCTAACGTGCCTTCTAAATTAATTAATGCTTCTAATTTCATAATAATAATTAAAAAACCAATATTTCACTAATCAGGATAGAAATTAAGAAATTCTTAAACTACCATGACCTTTGCCCTTAAACCCAAGAGAGGTGCTAAACCTTACCCTAAACACGTGCTTTCTAAATTAATTAATGCTTCTAATTTCATAATAACAAATAATTAAAAAACCAATATTTCACTAATCAGGATAGAAATTAAGAACTTATTAAACTATCATGACCTTTGCCCTTAAACCCAGAGAATATCTGGGGTTTTTGGACGTCTCTTGTTGGGATATATATATATATACACACATACATACACATATATATACTATTTTGGTTTGTGTCGTATTCCCGCTTTTTCCCAGATGGCCACATGGCGATGGAAGAGGAGGGAAGCTGGGGATGGAAAAGATGCAGAGTAGGAAGAGACGATAGAAAAATAGAAGAAAGGGGGAGGGTAAGAGGAAAGGGGGGTAGCGGAACGAACTTCTGATCTGGGATGATGAAAGATGAGACGAAGGGACTCATGTCGCCAGTCGGAGAAGAAAAATCTCTCTCTTTCTCTCTCTCTCTATTGAGAAGAGCACAGCGAAAAAAAAAGAAAGAAAAAAATGTCTCAAAAGAAAAGGCGTCCCTTATCTGTGTAACATTCTCTTTAGAAGTTCTGTTATAAGCAAGGAACTTATATACCCTATAGGGGACGGGTAAGAACAGGGAGATTTCTTTGTCGATACAATGCTAGCTTGACCATTTAAAAAAGGGTGAGGGGCGGTATGCAGGGAGCCAAGCCAAAAATTCAAATTCATTATAGGAAAAACAGCATTTTTTTCAAGGAATTACAGGATTTTATAGGGGAGAAAGTGCGTTTTATGGGAAAATATAGGAATAAAATTACTTATATGTAATACCATTATGGCTTAAACTATGTAGAAAAAATCTCAAAATGAATAATATAGGATATTATAGGACCTTTCGTGAAATTATAGGATAATATAGGACAGGTTCAAAAATATAGGATTTTATAGGAATTATAGGACCACCGGGCTCCCTTGGTATGGTCTGCGTATGGACACAAAGACATTACCTAGAGCTTTATTGTTACCAGTCCACAAAATTGTGTCCGTATTGTACGAAGACATGTCTAACGTCTATGGATAATCAATACACATACCGGAAGTAGTTGCGTCTTAAGATAACAACAACAAGGTGGTCAACGCATCCAAGACTTTCGAACGCAACTTAACCTAACCTAACACACCATAAATGCCATGAAGGGTTAAGGTTACCGTCTAGGCTCTTGTTACACAAAAAAACAATTATTTCTTTTCTGGTCCCGTTTAGAATTAGAAGTCCATGGTAATAAGCAAACTGAGCCAACTAGGATAGGGGGCAAGGGGAGGGGGAGGTTAAGGTTTATCTTGAAAAATATAACACCCACAATCTTTTACACACACACACACTCTTCACTCCTACCCCCTCCAATCTCTCGTATTATTTTGGATAAAATTTCTCGGAACAATAAAACGGTTTTGATTTATTTCATCCAAGGAACCATATAGACACACGTGTTGTTCTTCCAATTTTCGTAAGAAATATCTTAAAAACAACAAGCGGGACCAAAAAATATATATCCAATCAAAGCGAGATAGATCACTTAACGATAAAGAATGGAAAAATACCCTGACGCAATTTTCATAAAAAGTTTCTTAATGACTTTCTAATTACTATACAAAGTCTAGTGTCTCTAGAGACTCTTTTTTTTAATTTAAAATATAAAAAAAAATAATATAAAAAGAGTTATGTAAAATGGGGGTCCATGGGGGGTCTTAGTTATGCAAAATATTATGGCCCATTCGCACTACGGATATTTTTAATTAAGCCTTTAATTCGTTAATTAGAAATTAAAATCATATTATTGTCGCAGCAAGTGTGAACCAATCTAACAAGGGTACCAAAAAAAAACCCCCCCACTAAATTACCAGTAGCTGTTATTCAAGCTATGGAATTTAAACAAGCATAGATACTTTTTTTTTCTTAATTAAAAAAATATAAAAAAATAAATAAAATAGCGATTTCTTTCCGATAGCTTTCAGAGCAGGCAATATACAGGGTGTTTCAAAAAGGGAGGGGGAAGTTATAGAACCGAAGTACATACAGTGGGATGGGAAATAAATTTTGAGTCGAAAATGTTTTATAACTTCTATGACTTATTGCCCAAAAGGGGCACCCTAAACAAGTTATATTTTTAGTGTTTTAGGGATGACCCCCTTAAATAAATTCGAAATCATTGTCAATCAGTTTCTCACTTAATTAAATCTAAGGGGTCACCCATAAAACACTAAATTTACTCATAACAGTGCCGCTTAGGTCAAAATTACATTTTCGACCCAAAATTAATTTCCCATATAACCATCCCAATGTATGTACTTCGCTCCAATAATCACCCTACCCATTTTTTAACACCCTGTACACTGTAATGTATCGAATGTTCCACGCACCATATAATAAAGGCGGGAAACAAAAATGCTTTCTTTCTTAAAACTAAAAGGGACATTACTATAGTAGTTATATTTGAAACAAGGGAAGGTTGGCTTTCCCCCTCCCCCTCCTCGATATATATGTAGTCATAGTATGTCTTAAACTGGACTGGTCCCGCGCTCCTGTCAAACTCCGAAAAAACACCCTATCGTTTTACAAGCAAAACCCCGCCTTCTTTGTCCGCTAAATATAAGAAAAAGGGAACTGTTTTTCAGCTAGAGAGAGAAAGAGTGAGAGAGAGAGATGCAAAATGATCCCTAACTTCATCTCTCCTCCCGCATACTATAAAGTATAGCGAATTGTTTCAGCTCAGCTAGGGATAGACGTTTCTTCAGTCTCCTCTAAGAAGGAGATTTATAATAAATAAAGACCGCGAGTAACCTGGACGTCTGGAGGAAAACGTGAACCTCAAAAGTTTTTAAACTATTTTAGAGTTTCCCCAAAAGAAGCTAGTTAGTTATATTTGGGGTCTGACAGGTTAATAGATTTAAAACTATTTCTCATCCCAAGAGAGGCAGGCAGGCGCCTTGCAAAGTTTAAAAATTCAGTTTGCGATTTTATCATTTCTTTGATCATCGGCGAAATCTCATTTGAAAATTTTTAGTTGGCCCCGGAGGCATTCGTTTTTAAGCGAGCCAAAAAAGTAAGATAATTTATAATGATACGAGAAATTCATAACTATAGCTTAAAAGTACCGAAATGCCTAGCATCATAAGTTCATAAGATGTGTTCCTCCATAAGTTTGTCACTGGTAACTTAGAAACTGGAGCTTGTCATGAAGTGAGTGAGGTAGGTCATAGATTCGAGGTAAAGCGACGACTGGTTGGTTTTGGCGCAGTCAAAGACTTAGTACAGAATAAATAGGCCTAGATGGAAGTCTGCAGAACTAATTAACCGAGTGTAGTACTTCAATTCTCGCTTGTCGTTCTGCTAGAACTAGCTCGAGCTGTAAGTCTCTCAGTGGCATTACTAAGTATAATAGGTAGTGTCGTCATACTTATGGAAGGAACATATCTCATAAACTTATGCTAGCATTTATAATACAATTTACTTCAATTTATGAACTACATTTTATTTAACTGGGGGTTTGAAACTCGTTCCGAGAGACACACAGACTAAAGGATAAAATATGTTTATATTACACGCAGATTACAAGCAGAACGATGTTCATGAGGTACAGTCTCCTGATTCTAAGTCTAACGCCGAGTTGGTGGTGGCCAACACACGCTATCCCAGTATCGTCATCACCATTATATGGACGAAACGAAGATAAGGTCTATTCCCTAAACAAACTGACCTACAGTCCAAATGAAGCCACGATACCTGAGAATGAAGATCATGGTTTTGGAGGAGGAGGGACAATTCCTAAATCTCACATCAGTGATTTCACCGATTCAACCGGTTTCAATCCATTTTTGGACTTATCCGAGGGTCCCGCAAGTACCATAAGACGTTTGAACACGACACTAATACCGGAAGCCAAATATTACAAGTACGAAGAAGGAATGCCAGGTGGTAAAGACCGGCACTCTAAAAGGGATAACGATCGTAGCTACGACCATCAGAAAAATAAACCCTTGGCTTCACCTGCTTGGTTATTGGAAGGAGAGAAACCCAGGGGTCAAAGGTTGAATGTTAATGCCGGTCAAGTATACCCAAGGAACAAGGGAACGCCAACTACAACAACGACGAGGAATGGAGCGTTTGCGCGAAGTTTCGTGTCGGTTGTCGAAGGAGAATCAGGCGGTCGCGATACACGTGATCGGTTTTGGATGAGTGCTAAGCTTAATCCCAAGGTTGCTAAGCCTGATTTTGACAAAAATGAACCAGATACTGAAATAACTAAGAATAAGGGCAGTGATGATGTACTTAAAACGGAAACTACAACTTCAACGGGAGTTCCCGAGGTACCACGTGGTTCTAAGCCTACTTTACACTCAAGTACAGCGAAAACGACAAGTACTGATCAATTAACAGCAACGCGGGACGAAGATTACGTCACTATAATGATCCCCGATGGCGCCAACGCGAAAGAGACCGCGGAGAAAAATGTTAAGAAAATTATGAACGTAGTGGACAATTCCAAGGGTCAAGAATCGGAACCGGACAATTCCGAGAGTCAAGAAACGGAAACGGAATATTATTTCGCGGATGACAAAGTATACCACGAGAATGATGATGAAGAAACGAACAATGTCAATTCCATCGCGACATTTTTGGAAACGAAGTCATTTCTTTATAGTTTGGCCCTTATTTGCGCCTCGGTGGTGTTTTTCGCCGCGGTACTAACGGGAATGTTTGTGTACAGAAAAAAGAGAAGGCGATTACCCGGAGTACACAAGAAAGGAGGTAGATTCTACTTTGCAAAACCCAAAAACAGAAGGGGACGTAAAAATATGGCCGAAAAGGAAGAAAGGATTTTGGACGATGACTTTAGAGTGACTGTATGTTAAAAGTTCAAGTGTCTATCTTAACAGAGTCACCACCCCAAATTTATTACCATTATCCAGTGAATATTGAACCTGATTGAGCTAGTGTGTCCTTAATAGTTTTCCCCAAATCTAAAAGTTCAATATTACTGGGAGAAATGGATAGATTCATGGGGTATACATCAAAAGAAGTTAGTAACCGCCCGGGCTTATGGTTTTTTTTTAATGATTTTTATACTAAAAGTTCGCGATCTCTTACAAAATATTACTCATAATTTAAAGGGTTTTAAAAATCTTGTACCAAAGAAGAAAAAAGTTTCGTCCCTCCAATATCATTTATGAATTCACGTTTTTGCCAAATTTTTATATAATTATTATAATTATAACCCGCTGGTTGGGATTGCCATGTTTTTTTTAGATGTTAATATTTATCCTTTTTTCCTTATTTGTGTTATTGTATTTTTGGATTATTTCGACGTTATTGTTCGTTTGTAAATAAATGTGCGCTGGTCGCGTGTATATTGGCTTAATTACTAATTAATTAGGCTTAACTTTTACTTAAAATCAAAGGTATAATCACCTGTAAAGATTGTAGGTAAAGTATTTCTTGGCACTAAGACGTTTCAAATCAGGATTTCCCTGAAAATTTGACAATTCTTGTTACGTAAAGCATTATTTTAGGTGTAGATTATTTATACCTGCAATAGACGGTACAAATAAGCGTACTGCCTCGCGATACTTCGTCGCAGATTCACTACCTCAGCTAAGTAAGTATTAAACATAATCAACACCTACTAAACGTAATTTCCCCAATAATTAAGTAAGTACCTAGTGTGGGAGAACTTTGAAGTTGTTCTAACTCTTCAGGAGTAAAATAAAGCACAGTTGAAAAGGATGAGGGTAGTATAGCTATTTATAACCGTTACAATTCAGTAACATAACAAGAAATATTTGTGATAATTTAAATGCTTTACATATGTATGGCTTCCAAAAGGAGTCACTCTCACAAGCTTCAATAACAAGATAAAATGCCAAGAGTACATTTGGCATGGCTCTTAGTACTACATCTTTACGGACTAAATTTCCCAGACGGTTTGAGGCGGTTTTAGTAGACAACATTAACTTCCGCGGGATATTAAGGTAGAGATCCCCTTCCTTTTATAAATTAATTTCAATCAAATTCAAATCCCTTTACTTTACACCAAACATTCTGTGCCTACTTTGATATCTTTCTCTGCAATAATTCCCAGATCTTTCCCATCTATTTTTTCAACTTTGATACCATCACAGACAGCACCGTTTTCACGGCACCATGACAAGAAACTCGTCACATTATCATAGCGATTGTAAGTAATTGGGTTTGTAATATCTTTAACAATGTCACAAAAATTGTTAAACCTTCCTAACATTTAGAGATTATGTAAATATCAACAACCTTTCTCTATTTCATTAATTTCGCTCAAAAGTTTTTCAATTTCGATAAAATTACTCCATTCTTCTTTAAAAGAAGAGAGTTGCGTTGAGCAACCTAAAAACCACGTTTTTGAATTTCCCTCCTCATTTAAATATTAAAGAGCCGCATTGGTCGGCAAGCCGCTTTCATATGGGCCAAGGCTTAGCGAAAAATTTGAACTTTTTCTACTTACAATATAAAAGCTTATCCACTAGGTCGTTTAAATTCGCTTGCACTTGCGGCGCTACCTTTCTGGGCTTATTCTTACTGTGTTTTCCCATAATTACAGCCTAATTTAATCTAATTACAATCTAAATTAACTTAAGCCAAAGCGAGAAAACGCGACAAGGTAAAGAAGAAAGGAACTAAATAGGCCTACTACCGCGCGTGCGCATACCGAAATGAGCAAAGAGGCCTATAAAATTCCTTATGCAGTGTCGCCATCTAGAGAAAAATGTGAGAACTACGTCTATTCATAAGATGGCAGACTTCTGCCTTTGACTTTATAAAACTCTATGGAAACTTAACATGGACTGCTGATACTACTTACTTGGCAGCCTTATACGTTTGACTGTACTACACTCTATGGGAAATTAATACGGGATGCCATTAGTGCTTTAAAAAAGTTTCGAAACTTTTTGAATGGCATAAATTTTTTCATTTTTTATTTGCGTTGTCATATTTGTAAAAAACGAAAAACAAAAAATGTACAATAAATGTCTACGAGAGACACAATAACTCCCCGTGAAAAAATTGGGGGTATATTTTTCTTTTCTTTTTTTTTTTAATATTTTTGGGGCAGTTTTTGTTTTTTTGAGACTCCCATCGTGAAAACACCCCCGAATTTAAAATAATCACCGGAGATTATAGTCCTCACCTCGTAATTTTCTTAATTTTCTTCTTCATCATCATCATCATCATTTTAATTGAAAGAATTTGAATGAAATCACTCATCACAGTCTTTCGGTAATAATTGTCCCCCCTTTTTTTTTTGTTTTTAAAATTTTTTATGTGTGTAGCAAAAAATTATTTGCACGAAAAAAAAAAAATAATAATAGGAATCACAGATTCACAATAGAAAAGTTTTTTGTTTTTTTCTAAATTTCTGTCAATGATTTGAGATAGAGAAAAGGTTTTCTGTTAACCATTAATTTCGAAACCGAATCTTAACACTTTGAGCTGATTTCGAAAAAAAATGGATAACTTAAGCCTTTCAAGAGATGAATAATAATTATAAGGGGGTCGGATATAAAGTATGAAAAAAAAAAATATTTATATCCCGTAAACAAAATTAAATTAGCATAAATTCGTTTATGAAACGATATAACTGGCTTTTAGTTTTTAGGGACTTGAATTTATATTAAAAAAAAAAATAAAAATAATAATAATAAAATGTTATGGCTGAAAAATACGGTTTATACAATGGGATAGGGACCTAATTATAATTGGGTATAAGAATTTTTACTTGTTTGTGTGTCGCGTTGTTTATTTGTTTATTTATTTATTTCTTGAAAGCGAAGTAATCTCCGGTGGGGTCCTCGAGCCATGGATAATTTTGAGGACATTCCATACACGTATGCAATCTAATGGTTTCTCCGGGTAATTCCCGAGTGGTCAATGGGCAAGCGTTGGGCAAGGAGCAAATAGCTTGTCCCTTAACGTCACACTTTTCCTTCCATGGAGCGAAGTCACGGATGGATGACAATTCAGTGGGTTGTTGCATCCATTGGAGGACCTAAATGGGACATTGTGGATTCATTCCATGAATTTTTGGAACGTGGTTGTTAAAATGCCAAAGCATGGCGGAAGGGCACGTCGAAGGTTATTACAGCCAAGTACCAAATGTACCAAACACCGTGACGTGTAAGCTTACCATAAATGATATGAAAAAAATGTTTAAACGTCATACCTGCGTCATGGTAGAGAAATAGATATCGTTTTTATCCAAAGCTTCATCAATCCATTGGATGAGAGCGTCCAAGTACTCGGGGTTCAATTTCAACCAACCGGCGTGGAAATAGAGTCCGAGTGGGGCCCTGTTGGTTTTGTAATGCCTGTCCATGTTGTGGTTAAGGAAGTTGTAAAATTGTTCTCCGGAGATGATGTTGCTGCAAGAGTCAACCATAGCGCAACCGGCCAATTCCTCGTCGAAGTTAGGGTCTTCCCTTCTGTCCAATTCGTTCATAACCATTTCCCAAACGGCGTGGGATCGGGATGGGCAGTTTTGTCCGTTACCGTGGCATTTGTGGGGCATACGGAAATACAAGGTGTATGGCCATAGAGGGGGGTTGCTCAATGGAGCGCTGACGGTGGAATCGTACAAGAAAGCTTGTTCTTCCATCATGAAAAATTGGTTGTTACCACCAACCCTCAAGTAAGGGGCACGAACTCCTACGACGGAGTTGTCGGTAATGTTGGAGAATCGTTCGATGATAAGCCTAACTCCAGCCATTTCCTTGGCCCAGGTTTCCAAATTGGCACCGGTCCAGTACTTTTCGTCATTACGATGACTGTAATAAAGGTAAAGGGGAGGAAGGGGGTTCTTATGTTAATTAAAGTCATTAAGACAAATTAAAAGTAATAGGTCATAAGTTTATTTGTCGAGTTGATGCCCCAGAAAGGTTTTAATCGCGATAAATCGCGGTTCCCGGAAAAAGGGGTTAAAATGGTACGATAGACAACTGATGGTTGGTTCGAGGGAGGTATTTAACTTTACAATTTTCTAATAACCATTTGTCAACGCGTCATCACCACACCGAGATAGCCTTGAAGAATTAATCGGGGTTAATAGAGAAGGAAAATTAAGGCGAGCCGGGTTTTCAATAAAAATAAAAAAAACCTGATTAATCGATAACCCAAGACCGCGACTGGTTGTCCTTGATGCGGGTTTTCAGTGGTTTTTATTTTAAATTTTAAATTAACTGTATAAAGAATCCGGATTGGGATTCACGAGGTGTTACCAACGAGACAATAGTTAAAAAGTCATCAAAGGTGGCACCGTCGTGGCAAGCTCACGACCTTGGATGTTGGGTGATCTTAGAGGTCAAATTAAAAAGGTAAAAAGACTTACGTGATAGAGTGGGCGGCAATTTCGTGTCCTTTACGGTGAAGTTCTTGGATAGCGGAATAGTTGCTGTACTTGTGGGAGACGAAGAAGGTGCCCTTGATAGCGCAACCATTGGGGTTGTTACGACCTTCCTTGAAGATTTTCTCGTAAACTTCGATGTTGTTGTTGTTAACGGCGTCGTCGAAGGTGATGGTCACCATTTGGGGGACGGTGTTGGGTTCCAATTTGCCGGGGATTTGAGTTCCATCGGGGGAACAGAAACAATCTGGCAAGACGCACTGACTTTGGTCGCAGGGTGGAGCCCTGTTGGGATCTTTCTCGACGGCTGCAAGGAGACAATTATTTAGAGGTTAATGATTTGCCCTTGAGATTTTGAAAGTTGAGGTTGTTTATTTAGGCCTATTATCAAAATATAATCGTAACTTACTGCAAGCGTTTTCGTCGGAACCATCTCCACAATCTGGGACACCGTTACAGAAGAGTTCCTTCTCGATACAGTCCCCATTACCGCAAGCGAGCTTGCCAGTTTCGCAGATAGGTTCGTCAGTAGCCAACAAAGGAGTGGCCAAACGAGGTTCTGCCAGATAAAAAAGACTTCAGTTAGTTCCATTTCCATCAGGGTCGTAATCCTTTTAATCAATTAACTTACTCTCTAACTGCCCGCAGTTCTTTACGTTAGCCTTCCAATCACAGGTCTGCTTATCAATATCGAAAGCGAGACCGGAAGGACAACGGAGGGCCAAAAGACCCTGAACGGAACACCTGACTACATCACGACAATCCTCATCAGCGGTCAACCGGAAGTACTCTCCGGGTGATCGACCCTTACATAAATCCGCGTCATTTTCAGTATCACTGTTTGATGATGTTTGACGTTTGACAATGGTTACGCTGGCAGCTATAAAGACAAAAGAACAGAAAGACTTGATTAATTATACACCCCAGAGATTTTGATTAATTACATAATTCTACCCCCATTTTATCATAAGTTCATAAGATATGTTCCTTCCATAAGTTTGTCACTGGTAACTTAGAAACTGGAGCTTGTCATGAATTGAGTGAGGTAGGTCATAGATTTGAGGTAAAGCGACGCCTGGTTGGTTTTGGCGATGTCAAAGGCTTAATATGGACTAAATAGGAACTAGATGGAAGTCCTGCAAAACTAACTAACCGAGTGTAGTATTCAATTCTCTCTTGTCGTTCTCCTCCGAACTAACACGAGCTGTAAGTCTCTCAGAAGCATTACGAATTAAGTATAGGTAGAGTCGTCATACTTATGGAAGGAACATATCACTTATAAACTTATGATTTTATTAATAAAATATTATCGGAAGCAAAAATAACATATAGGGAAAACCCTACAGGGTTTTAAATTGTTTTTCCTGGGTTTATGTTAATTTATTCGTTCCGAATCGGAAGTAACCCGCGGCGAGGAAATATAATTTAAAACCTAGTGGTGAGAACGCAACCGGTATTCCGGTAATAATCGAAATTAGAAATAAAAGAGAACGTTAAATAGCTTCGAGGTATTTTTTAATAAACCCGAGTCATTTAAAGTAGAGGCAAAATAATTCATAATTTATGCTGTTGGCATTTATTAAAGAAATTATTATTATTCCCTTTTCCTTTCCAAATTTAATTTAATCTAATTTCATTTATTAAAAAGAGAGCCCCAAACATATTTAACTCAAAAGTAACTTTTTTTTAAAAAAATCGACTTTTATTTAAACACATTTATTTCAAATTTAAGTATTTAATTCCTATTGAAATTTCTTTTGAAAACCTTGTATGAGAGTGAAATAAATTATTCAGAAAATTGAAAAGGAAACCGATTAGATATTTATATATATAAATATATATAATTTTTTCTTTTTTAGTATAGTTTTTTATAGTTTATATACAAACCAAACGAAACCAGTCTGGTGACGGGAAAAATTTTATATTAATATAATAAAGAAAGAAAGATAAAAAAAAAATAAAACTGAAAATTGCGAGTTGGCCAGGTAGCACCGTTCCGTTCCGTTATATTTTATCTCATACACGAGACTAGCAACTTTAGCTATCCAGTCAAACCAGTTAATAACAACATACATTAAGTTAAAAAAGAAATTTAGTTATATTTAAAGTTACCAGCCAAGTAAGTAAGTAAGTACTTTACGCGTAAAAACCCAAAACCTATAACGGTTTTTTTTTTAATGAATCGAGGTCATAGTATAGCTATGGTAGGAATTAATACGGGTCTACCACTGACATGGAATCCTAGATTTTTCTACCCAGATAATGTTTGCAAGAAAAAAAAATCACTAAATTTAGTCCTTTCTAAGTTCTAATGACATGTAAAACGAAAATGGGTAAAAAGTCAACGGGATATCTGTCAAAAGTATTCATCTTATTTTTTTAAATTATTAAATGAGGGAGTTTCAAATTAAGAATTAGAGTTAGGCTAAACATAACAGACAGAAAATGATCTGTTTAAAAATTCTTATATATATTTGAGAAAGTGTGGTCAGCTTAATTAGTTAAATATGCTTTGAAATTGCGTAAACTTCATTTAATTATTCTAATCAATTAACTGGATTTTAAATCATTAGTGACCTTTGCTCCCTCGTATGCTATCCATAGGGAAAACCTTACCTAACCTAACCTAACAAAACCCATCATCTCCTAAAATAAAAGTTTGCGAATCCACGAAACCTAACCTAACAAAACCAGTTAACCTTTAAAATAATTGAAGGTGTATATTAATATTCACGAGGTATATAATAAACAATTCTGAAGAAATATACTATCAGCACTTTATTAAAATCCACCCATAATCTTTGAGACCATCTACCCTACCTAACTGCCATTACCATAATACTTTTGAATTTCTATATATATATTAAAAAAAGAAAAAGACTAATTAAGGTTTTTTGTTGCATCGCAAATGATCTCTAATTTTTTTTCTCTCTTTTTCTCTCTCTCTCTCTCTCTCTTTCATTTTGGAAACAAAAGCCGACCTAAATAATCCACACGGAGCCCGAAAAGATAGAAGCTAAACTATTTCTAGAACTACGAAGATACTTTCTTTTTAAAACATTTTTTAAGAAGGTGGGAAGCTTCAAATATATTCTAAAAAGGAGAGGACCTATTTTAATCTAGGTTGCATTAACAGTTTATTTCGCGCAAAACACTTTTTTCTTTAAAATACCCATCAAGTTGTGTATACCAGTTTTTCCCGCCATACCACTAAAATGGCGGGTAAAACAACCTATAATTTTTTTTTTTGTAAAAACGGTGAAAGCTCGAGAACGCGCGCGCACGTTTTTCAATTTTAAATAAAAACTCTCACGTTCAAAAAAAAATATAAAGAATTAACAATAATAATAATAAGCAAAAAAAGGTCGCGCCCTTTCGGTATGCTCAAAAATTTTAATTTTTTTTTATCTTCTCTTAACACGCGATGTTCATAAACTAGGTTTAAAAAAGAAAACAGGTATTACAAGTACAGCATTCCTCGTAAGAAAATTTATATTTGCATGAATTTAATAAATATTATCATGAAATATTGCGATAGATTATTTTCATACACATAATGTGCGGGTAAGTGTTGCCAGTCATTTGTGACTCGTGCAATTCAACCGCAATCTACAACAGACTGAAAAGCTTATAGAAATCAATTCGATTCAGTAATTATCATTCAGTTATTAAACCTGCAGGAGATGTCCTCACAAATTACTGGCAACCATGTTAAAGTTAAGAAACGGGGGGAGGAAGTTTCTCTAGCCCCTTTAGCGTGTGCAAACTTGAACTACCCAAAAAACGTTGGCTCTAGTTAAACATTCACGTTATGTTGTAAATTTATTCCTGTTTCTTATCAAATGGCATTCCTTATATAAGAAATTTTATATTTGAATATATTTTCATGAGTTTAATTAATAATACCATGGAATATTGTCTTAGACGATAAATTATTCTTATTAGAAAAGTTATTGCTCCATTTTACTTCAGTGTTGCCAGGTCGCTTATGAGACTGCAGAGAGTAAGTCTAGCAGCTCAGTTTGAATCAGTATACTTTGCTAATTTCAAGAAGGCCTGATAACACTGCGCCGAAATAAGTTAAAGCCAATAGATAATAAAAGGGTGGAATTTAGTTAAATATTCACGGGATATATTAAATTTATTCCTGTTGTTGCTTATGCTAATCACGTTTTACACACTTCTGTATAGTCTGTGTGTGGGGAGTTTTATTCAATCAATCAAGATAAAACTCTCGGTTAGAGAAACACAGAGAGAGAGAGAGGCCGGTATTCAATTTTTAGAGATTACTTTTTTCTTTTTTTTTGGTTTTTCTTTTATTTCTAAAATTCGATATTTCTTTTAAAGGGTATTACAACCCACTGACCTCATTACCCCCTTTTTAACGGTTGAAATTTTTCCGCTTAAAATCGACCGCGTTTCTTATTTATTATTATTATTAAATTTATTTTGTCTAATTTCGTCTTATACCCGATCCGCCTGAATTGTAAATAAATACATTATTATTATTGAAAAAAAACCAGACATTCATCTGATTGCGTTTTTTCGTTATAGGGAAAAATAATCGTTTAAAAATAACTGCACCAGTTCGCTCGAGTAACAATAGACGCATTCTGAATCTTTATAAAGCATAAATACTCGTCGATTGCTTCAATGATTGGAGTAGATTATATAATAGTAGTGTCACGTGACATACTCCCAATATTTTATTACATAAATATCAAATATTGGAGGTAATCCACAATATAGGACGTATTTTTCTATGTAAAAATCTGAAATCCTAATAAACCTTCTCTATTAAATCTTCCTATAGTTTCTCTTTAAACTCTTTCCAACCTCCTATAGTTGCCCTTTAAACTCTTTCCAACCTCCTATAGTTGCCCTTTAAACTCTTTCCAACCTCCTATAGTTGCCCTTTAAACTCTTTCCAACCTCCTATAGTTGCCCTTTAAACTCTTTCCAACCTCCTATAGTTGCCCTTTAAACTCAGTTAAACCTTCCTATAGTTGCCCTTTAAACTCTGTTAAACCTTCCTATAGTCGCCCTTTAAACTCTATTAAACCTCCCATATTTGCCCTTTAAACTCTATTAAACCTTCCTATAGTCGCCCTTTTAAACTCTATTAAACCTTCCTATAGTCGCCCTTTTAAACTCTATTTAACCTTCCTACAGTCTCCCTTTAAACTCTATTAAACCTTCCTATAGTGGCCCTTTAAACTCTATAAAATCAGAATAAAATAATCAACTAAATGAACAAAAATTAATGATCCATCCAAGTATTTAAATTTAGGGATTAAATAATAAGAATTATGATGACCGAAGAGTACGCGGTCGCGTTCTGTTGACAAGACAAGGACATTCCATTCTCACACGGTTCGCTAATCAAAGGGGTTTTTATTCCAAGGTAAATCGTACTTCTTTGTAAATTAATTCCTTCCGCCATCAATATTTTAGCCCTTTTATGTTGACGTGACAATCATCGCAAAACGGGTTTAACCGTTAAGTTTGGCAAAGAAAGACTAATGGCACCCCGTGTTACATCTCAAATAAAACTCAATACAGTCAAAGGTATACGCTGTCACTACTCTATTGCCACGGCTGCTAAATTAAAAAATCGTCAATTTGCAATTATCCTTTTTCCCGGAAGCATATAGGAAAGAAAGGGCTAAGTTAAAAAAAAAACTGGATGGTTGAAGGTATAAAAAAAATCAAATAGGTCAAACTCAGCGCGCCAAAATAGAAATTAAAGTTTAGTAAGACGTTTCCTCCCAAGCCTCGGGTTAAAATATATATTTAAATAGAAAACACAAAGAAAGATTTAAACTAATGTTTCTTACGTAATAATAATTTTTAAAGGGCGAGTCTCATTTAAAAAATGCACTTTTTTTGGTCAAATGCAATTTAACAGGGTAGGGGGTATTTTTCTCTCTTTAAAATAATAAAAGTTTTGTTATTTCATCAAGATACAATTTTTTTAATTTTAATAATTTAAAACCGTTTCGTTATTTCAACAAGATACAGTTTTTTTAATTTTAATAATTTAAAACCGTTTCGTTATTTCATCAAGATACATTTTTTTTAATTTTAATAATTTAAAAACCCGGTTACTAGAAAAGCGCCTGAATTATTTTCTTCCCCGTCGCCCCCCCCAACCCTTCCACGTGCGATTTAAAAAATAAAACTTGCCCTTTAAATTGCGCGTAAAATCACGCGCTTCAGTTGCGCGCGCATCAAAGCGGAAAGGTGAAGAAAAAAATGCGCCTAGAATATTTTAAACCGTAAAGAATTCAGTCTAATTTAACTATAAAAAAATATAAAATTTGAGTCAAGTATTGGCAGTCTATACTACCCTATCATAGAAGTTAATATTCTACATGCAACCCCCTGCCATTTCCAGGAACAAGTTTTGCGAGAACGAATTTTAGGTCATTTATCTATCTATATTCAAATCGATTTTCTTTAATAGTACTTCCGTTTTTTTTTTTCTCCATCGCGTGTCAAACATTAAGAGACATAACTTCCTTTAATTTTCCAACAGACAAAACGTTTCAGGGAAAATGAAACGTAACGTTTTGGGAAATGAATTAGCCCTTAAGCTATAAATGTTTTCTTTCTTTTTTTCTTGGTAACATTCCATAATGTTAAGATTTAAGACTAAGTGAGGCCAAATAAAAATCGAACCCCGGTTTTTGCTTTCACCGTCCGTGTCTATGGCCCCCGAGGGACATAACATATTTATGTCAAATTTTTTGGAGTCTTTTTCGTAAAGGAAAGAAAAGAAAACTTTATTATTATCGCCACCGATAAATTAAATTTCTAATTCTATAGGGTATGGATGGCCAACACGGGGTCCGCGGACCACATGTGGCCCGTCGAGTTTTAAATTCTGGTCCGCGAACCTAATCTATCATTAATTGTTTTGCAGCCCATGCTTGAGTCTAAGGAAGGAATTTCGGATGCGGTTTCCACAAATAAACTCTTCCGTTTCCTCGGAAGTATATTTTTTGGATTTGGTTAATTTATCCTCTTTTTATATCCCTGATTTTTCAAGTGTTATATATAGTCTCAATCATTTGGGAAGCGGTTTTCCCGGTCTTTGTGCAATCAAAAGTGGTTTTGTTCCTAATTCCTAATCTATTAATTTTAAATTTGAAACTTGCGGTCCCCGGCATGGTTCGAATTTGGCCCCTTAGCCCAAAAGGTTGGCTACCCCTGCAGTATATTGCATGGAGTATTAAAGATATTTAGAATACCGGATCAGAATTTAATGAAAAAAATTATATTGATTGGAAGAAATATCAAAAATAATAAAAAAAAATCCTCCTTTTTTATTTTTTCCTTTTAAATTGGCCCGGGGTCTAATTTTTGGGGTCTATGGGAAATAATTAAACTAATTAACGATTCGAAACGTAGCTTAATTTCTTCCTAAGGGCTATAGTTTGATTTTGGATTTTCACGAGATATTATTTTTCTTAGTCAATTTTTTTTCATTATTTATTTTTTAACGGCAAATTTTATCATTTAAAAATAAATAAATTAATATAATATTAATTCAAAATTATAATTAAGGGTTTATAAATTAAAAAAAAATAATACCGGCATTTTTAATATTGGTTAACTTAATTTTTCTGCCAAAAATTATTTAAAAAAAAGTAGAAGAATTTAGAGAAAAATTTATATCAAATTAAAAACATAAATTTAATGCCAAATTAGTTAACTTTAAATTACTATTCTAGTGATATTTTTGATATTGGTATTGAAACTTTATTTTATTATTTTTTTCAGGTAAAATTAATTTTAAAATAAATAAAACTTTAGAGAAAAAATTTCTATCAAAACTGTCAAAAACAAATAACAAATAACCTTTCAAAAAACGAAAAAAGAAAGAAACTTACCATTTAATGCAAATCCAAGAACGAGTATTAAAGTAAATTTAATCGCCATTATTACAATGGTATATATATATTTTAAACAGCGTTAGAGCTGTTGGCTCCCTTATTGAAAATTCTTTAAAAAATTGTCCTCCTTTAATCCGAAAGGGGACCAAGATAATTCGATGTTCTCTGATCGGGAACCGCGTCGTCTAAGGAGAACGATTCACTGCGTTCTTACTACTTATCCTAACAGCCCGTCCGTCCTCGGGATGTAAAAAAAAAGAATAACATAATACGCCACCACCCATGTTACATACCTGGAAGGACATTTAAGAAAGGAGAGGAAGTCATAAGTATGCCGGGGTGGGTTTACAATTTCGAGTCTCAAGGGGAGCGAGGGGGGAAAACAAACGAGGTGTACCAGTAAGATCTCTACTGCGCAACTCGGCCACGAACCGTATTCTCGGTATAGAGTGGTACTGAGAAGGGAGGAGCTAGGGAGACGTGACGTCAATATTGGTGTAGTCTAAATTGTGTGGCCTGAGTAAATGAATTCCAATATGGTCGCCAAAACCGAGGTGAGACATAGGAGGATGTGATGTCACGATATAGTTCGTAGTAGCAGAGTGGTTCTGAGAGGGGAGGAGCTACGGGGACGTGACGTCATTATTGGTGTAGTCTAAATGGTATGGCCTGAACTGACGACTTCCAATTCCAATATGGTCTCCAAAACAGAGGAAAGAGATAGGAGGGTGTGACGTCACGTTAAATTTCATAGTAGCAGACTATTATAGAGTGGTACTGAGAGGGGGGGAGCTATGGGGACGTGACGTCAATATTGGTGTAGTCTATATAGAGAGATTTCAGATGGGATAGTAGTACGTCACATCCTTCAAAGTCTTACCGCTGTTCTGGTAGCCATATTGGGTGGGTGGTCTCAGCTTCATTCCCGCTTTAAACCCACCAATATGGCAGCGTAAATTATGCCACGAGACTCAGCTCCTCCTCCAACTGAAAGCTCTCTATTGTATGGTCTGAGCTGACGACTTCCAATATGGTCTCCAAAACTTCGAAAACTATAACCCTAGGTTGACTGTTTGGGTGCTTATCGGAGGGCTTGAGGCATCCATGGTCTTAGTACTAGAAAAGAGTGGGGTTGAAGTTGG
>JAEQBA010002061.1:0-65453 GCA_019434445.1 Phalangium opilio | reverse complement strand
AATTTCTTACCGTATTGAGACTAAATTCACTAGCGGTTTGAAGATGTTTTCGGTAAACGAAATTTAATGAAAGAACAAATAGTAGGTACTATATAAGGCAACTCATGAGCCAACGAAGTCTTATTCTAATATCCGAAGTCAAACCAAAAACGTAATCGCTAAATATTTAATCGTCAAGATTGTTAAAATGTGATTTTTGTTCTTAAATTTTTCTAAATTAATATATAGGAATAAGGAATGACGTGCATCGTAGAGGCTGCTTTTCTCAGAGCGAACAGTAAATTTATTTTGAAAGAAATATGTTACTACGTTGTAGAAACGGGAGAGAACGAGATTTTCACTCTTGAACCACCACACCCTTGGGAGCAACTATCATATGCTGATAAGCGGTTATGCTCTTGGATTTCTAGCAATATCTGCCAATTGAAGTGGGGTGACGGGGAGTTGGAATACTCGAAACTAAACGATGTCGCTGTGATGATATCAGGGAAGGGAAAAACCTTCTACACTAAAGGGTTGGAGAAAGCTAATTTTTTAACGGATTTTTTGGGTGTTCAGGTGATAAATCTTGAAGACTTAGGATGTCCCAAATTTTCAGAATTAACACACTCAATCTCCACGACTTGTAAATATCATACTGACAAAGCTAACTGCGCACTTTTTAAGGCATACAAACTCTCTCTCTTTGTGAAAAATGGTTTTCAAGTGGTTTTAAATAAAAAGAATAAAATTTAAAATTAATCCGCATTCTCGAGTGAATTATTAACTTTCCCTACTATATAAACAGCAGTTTATTTTTGAATATTATTACCAACTAAGAAGTTCAGAGAACAACAACAATCAGAAATCAAGATGTCCACACCAAAACCAACTGTATGCGGGTTGAAATATACGACAGTCATTGGACCAATATTTGATCGATCGGGGTTGGAAATGACATTCAAGTATTTGCGGTTCCGAGTTAGGAAGAACCACAGTTGGCAGACTGGGTTCTTCGAAGATGAGGAAAATGGTAGTATAACCGTGCACTTACCCTACCACCCGAACATCGTCAATTGTAAAAACGGACTAGGTTTCGCAGGTGACTACATCACGGTATGTATTTAGTTTTTTTCGTACTCTATTAGCATATTTTACAAGACTATCTATACAGATCGAAAAGCTGGTGTTTCCCGTTGAGGGGGAGTTAGACGATGATGTTCAGGCGCTAGAGGAGGCCTTCACCCACCCAGCCGGATTTCCATCTGTTCCATCAACATCCACGTCAGCAATTATTGATACTACCACCACTCCAGCGATTCATACCACCACTCCAGCGATCCAGGCTTCATCAAAGTCTAAGAAAGCTGGCAGGGTGGTTAAATCCAAACCAACTCGTACAGTAACCGCTAAAAAACACCCCACCAAGAAGAAGCCGGTAGTTGAAACACCTGAGCTCAATAACATCATTGAGCAGGAGTTGAAGTGTCTCGCAAAACTCAAACCCGCTGACGGTACTTCCAGCAGTGAGGAACTAATGGACTCAGACTCAGATTAAAAATAATAATAAAGAAATAAAAATATATCTTTGAAATAAATTTGAGAAAACAGAATTTGTGGTTTATTTATATCAATAAGTAGGTACTTAAAATGAATAAATTTAAGTGATTTTCTTAGGGGGGGGTTAAGTCAAAAACATATAAATACTCTTATTTTTATCACAGGGGATTCATTGGGAGTTATGATACTGATAATTCACCATGTTTCCGTGTAACATATGTTTAAAACAGTTTTCACGACAATTTAATTTGAATCGACATATACAAGAGCAGCATAAGAATGTAAAATATAGCTGTGTCACTTGCGGGATTTCCTTTGCTCGAAAGGATAGATTAAGGAGACATTCCAAACAACACCCCATTAAAAAAAACTCTCTAATATCACGCAATCTCAAAATGTTCTACCGGATGATTTTCAGGAATTTACCGTGTTAGAAGACGCGATTCTTAGCGCCAAATACACCCCCTCTAAACTCTTCACAGATGTCGACTTATTTATGAGCTCCATCGCACCAAGTTTAGTGAAATACTTGGAAAACCATTTGAGATTGAAAAAGGCTATCAAATGGTATATTTTATTAAGAGTAAAATATACTAAAGTTCTGAATAGTGGAGAGGTCGTCGAAGACTTTCCATACCTTCGATCTAAGACGCAGACCAGTTCCATGCCTCAACTGTTACCAAGACTGCTTGACATTTGTACTACACAAATTGCAAAAGCGATGGAGGAGTATGAAGGAAAAGGAAGTGGATGGGTGATCGAACGCATAACACTTTTGCAAGTGGATATTATAAAGTATCGCCCCCTAGTCGGAGGGACGTTTATTAAACTACCGAAGCCAATTAAAAATTGTAAAGGTGTTTTAAATATAAAATCAAACGATGGGAAATGCTTCTTATACTGCATCCTGGCTAAGTTACATCCTGCAAAATCAAAGGCTGACAGAGTGGTAAATTACCTCAAATACATTGATGAACTGAACTGTGCAAATATTACCTTCCCCTTCGAATTAAACCCACTGCAACTAAAAAAATTTGAGGAGAAAAACTATCTCTCTATAAATGTATACGCCTACGAAAGTGGTGTTTTCCCTCGGTACGTTAGCGAGAACAGAGTTGTTGAAACTCGGGATGTAGACCTCCTATTAATATCTAAAAATGGCCGAAATCATTTCTGTTTGATAAAAAACCTAAGTAGACTATTGTGTGGCTTTACCAAACACAATGGGTCTAGATGTATCTGTCGGTTTTGCTTACACGCCTTTTCAGGAGTCAATTCCAAGCGAAATTACTCTGAGCATATTAAAAACTGTAGTGTTCACGAACCACAGCGTGTGAGAATGCCGTTTAATAAACCTACCCTCACCTTTGAAAAATATGAGTGGATGCAGAAGGTAATTATTTAAATACATTTCTTTAGATTATTTTTTTAAATTTCGCACTATCTTACAGAAAGCCTACGTTATTTATTGCGATTTCGAGAGTATCTTGAAACCTATTCATACCTGCATACCGGATGTGAATAATTCTTCAACCACAATACTGGATAAGCACATAGCATGCGGGTTTAGTTATGTAGTAGTTGGACCTGATGGTAAAATGTACACCCTCGAGAAGCCAATAAGAACGTCTCATTCATACCTTCTAAAATAATAGGTCAACCCAAAGCACCGGTGACATACAGAGGGATCGATGCTATACAAATTTTCATTGAAAGTCTTCTAATAGAGGAGGGGATTATTGCTGAGGCTTTAAATCAATTTGAACCAATGAATTTAACATCCCTGGAAGAAGCCGAGCATCAGAAGGCTACACGATGCTATCTTTGCACACAGATTTTAACATCCGAGGATCCTGGTGTTCGCGATCATTGTCACTTCAGTGGTATGAATTTCATACTAATTTAAGTTTATTAATAGTTGTAACATATTTAATCTAATTTAGGGAATTTTCGTGGTACTGCACATCAATCTTGTAATCTGAAGCTAAAGGTTGGATACGTAATTCCCGTGATCGCCCATAATTTAAGCGGGTGATTATTTTAACCTGTCTTTGATGGAACTGATGCTTAGAAATTAACCGATTAAACATTAAATAGGTATGATTCACATCTTATTCTGGCAGGACTCACCCTCGTAGAAGATAAAAGAATCACGTGCATCCCCTCTAATACTGAAACCTACATCAGTTTTAGTAACTTAGGTTTTTTATCAAACAGAAATGATTTCGGCCATTTTTAGATATTAATAGGAGGTCTACATCCCGAGTTTCAACAACTCTGTTCTCGCTAACGTACCGAGGGAAAACACCACTTTCGTAGGCGTATACATTTATAGAGAGATAGTTTTTCTCCTCAAATTTTTTTAGTTGCAGTGGGTTTAATTCGAAGGGGAAGGTAATATTTGCACAGTTCAGTTCATCAATGTATTTAAGGTAATTTACCACTCTGTCAGCCTTTGATTTTGCAGGATGTAACTTAGCCAGGATGCAGTATAAGAAGCATTTCCCATCGTTTGATTTTATATTTAAAACACCTTTACAATTTTTAATTGCCTTCGGTAGTTTAATAAACGTCCCTCCGACTAGGGGGCGATACTTTATAATATCCACTTGCAAAAGTGTTATGCGTTCGATCACCCATCCACTTCCTTTTCCTTCATACTCCTCCATCGCTTTTGCAATTTGTGTAGTACAAATGTCAAGCAGTCTTGGTAACAGTTGAGGCATGGAACTGGTCTGCGTCTTAGATCGAAGGTATGGAAAGTCTTCGACGACCTCTCCACTATTCAGAACTTTAGTATATTTTACTCTTAATAAAATATACCATTTGATAGCCTTTTTCAATCTCAAATGGTTTTCCAAGTATTTCACTAAACTTGGTACGATGGAGCTCATAAATAAGTCGACATCTGTGAAGAGTTTAGAGGGGGTGTATTTGGCGCTAAGAATCGCGTCTTCTAACACGGTAAATTCCTGAAAATCATCCGGTAGAACATTTTGAGATTGCGTGATATTAGAGAGTTTTTTTTTAATGGGGTGTTGTTTGGAATGTCTCCTTAATCTATCCTTTCGAGCAAAGGAAATCCCGCAAGTGACACAGCTATATTTTACATTCTTATGCTGCTCTTGTATATGTCGATTCAAATTAAATTGTCGTGAAAACTGTTTTAAACATATGTTACACGGAAACATGGTGAATTATCAGTATCATAACTCCCAATGAATCCCCTGTGATAAAAATAAGAGTATTTATATGTTTTTGACTTAACCACCCCCCTAAGAAAATCACTTAAATTTATTCATTTTAAGTACCTACTTATTGATATAAATAAACCACAAATTCTGTTTTCTCAAATTTATTTCAAAGATATATTTTTATTTCTTTATTATTATTTTTAATCTGAGTCTGAGTCCATTAGTTCCTCACTGCTGGAAGTACCGTCAGCGGGTTTGAGTTTTGCGAGACACTTCAACTCCTGCTCAATGATGTTATTGAGCTCAGGTGTTTCAACTACCGGCTTCTTCTTGGTGGGGTGTTTTTTAGCGGTTACTGTACGAGTTGGTTTGGATTTAACCACCCTGCCAGCTTTCTTAGACTTTGATGAAGCCTGGATCGCTGGAGTGGTGGTATGAATCGCTGGAGTGGTGGTAGTATCAATAATTGCTGACGTGGATGTTGATGGAACAGATGGAAATCCGGCTGGGTGGGTGAAGGCCTCCTCTAGCGCCTGAACATCATCGTCTAACTCCCCCTCAACGGGAAACACCAGCTTTTCGATCTGTATAGATAGTCTTGTAAAATATGCTAATAGAGTACGAAAAAAAACTAAATACATACCGTGATGTAGTCACCTGCGAAACCTAGTCCGTTTTTACAATTGACGATGTTCGGGTGGTAGGGTAAGTGCACGGTTATACTACCATTTTCCTCATCTTCGAAGAACCCAGTCTGCCAACTGTGGTTCTTCCTAACTCGGAACCGCAAATACTTGAATGTCATTTCCAACCCCGATCGATCAAATATTGGTCCAATGACTGTCGTATATTTCAACCCGCATACAGTTGGTTTTGGTGTGGACATCTTGATTTCTGATTGTTGTTGTTCTCTGAACTTCTTAGTTGGTAATAATATTCAAAAATAAACTGCTGTTTATATAGTAGGGAAAGTTAATAATTCACTCGAGAATGCGGATTAATTTTAAATTTTATTCTTTTTATTTAAAACCACTTGAAAACCATTTTTCACAAAGAGAGAGAGTTTGTATGCCTTAAAAAGTGCGCAGTTAGCTTTGTCAGTATGATATTTACAAGTCGTGGAGATTGAGTGTGTTAATTCTGTTAATTTGGGACATCCTAAGTCCTCAAGATTTATCACCTGAACACCCAAAAAATCCGTTAAAAAATTTGCTTTCTCCAACCCTTTAGTGTAGAAGGTTTTTCCCTTCCCTGATATCATCACAGCGACATCGTTTAGTTTCGAGTATTCCAACTCCCCGTCACCCCACTTCAATTGGCAGATATTGCTAGAAATCCATGAGCATAACCGCTTATCAGCATATGATAGTTGCTCCCAAGGGTGTGGTGGTTCAAGAGTGAAAATCTCGTTCTCTCCCGTTTCTACAACGTAGTAACATATTTCTTTCAAAATAAATTTACTGTTCGCTCTGAGAAAAGCAGCCTCTACGATGCACGTCATTCCTTATTCCTATATATAAATTTAGAAAAATTTAAGAACAAAAATCACATTTTAACAATCTTGACGATTAAATATTTAGCGATTACGTTTTTGGTTTGACTTCGGATATTAGAATAAGACTTCGTTGGCTCATGAGTTGCCTTATATAGTACCTACTATTTGTTATTTCATTAAATTTCGTTTACCGAAAACATCTTCAAAGCCGCTAGTAGAATTTAGTCTCAATACGGTAAGAAATTATTTTACCTCCTTTACCGACACGTATACTCATTAAAGCTCTTTGTCAGCGACTTCCTATGGGATGGGTTACACTCTGTTCTAATTAACCGGTTTTCTACGGCAAGAAATTATTTTACGTCCTTTTTCACCGTAGATTTCAGAATACGTCGCACGGAGTTATGTGTAAGATAAGATAGCTTACTCTCCGTTCTATTTAACCGGTACAAACTCCACATGATTCAGCGTCTAAATTTTATCTTATTAATCCTTTAAACATCTTCAAAACCGCTCGCCGAATATAGTCTCTCTTTTACGGCAAGAAATTCGATTTACGTGTCAGCAAATTCCTATGGGATGGGTTACGCTCCGCTATAATTAACCAGTTTTCTACGACAAGAAATTATTTTACGTCCTTTTTCACGGGTGTATCCCCCACCGTAGATTTCAGAATACGTCGTACAGAGTCATGTGTAAGATGGGACAGCTTACTCTCCGTTCTAATTAACCGGTAAAAACTCCACATGATTCACCGTCTAAATTTTATCTTATCAATCGCCGAAACATCTTCAAAACCGCTCGCCGAATATAGTCTCTCTTACACCGAAGAAAACAACTTTTCTTGATATTCGGTATAACACCAAATAATTCGTTCAGGGGGTGGGGATATACATTCCACATTATGTTTAATAAGATTGGCTACGAAGTAGGATTTACCAACTTGAGTGACACCTACCACGATCGATGTGAAAACGTGCTTTAACTTCAAATCCATCATACGGAATGAGTAAAACCGAGTGTTGTCTCGTTTCTTTTATTCTAACTGAGAAATGTACCCTTACAAAATAGGAATGATAAAATTCGGTTTGACAATGATTTTTTTATTGAATATACAATCTACGCGGTCTCCTCTGCCCTAAGTAACATCGCCTTTGCATTACACGCAATGTGTGAAAGTAAATGTACACAGAAGTCTACGCCTAGAAATGAATTGGGAATTATTTCAGCATGTATTTCAGAGTAGTTCAAGCAGTCCATGACCGAGAGAAAATGATCTTCCACCCTAGAGTTCCAGTCTAGCGTAAGGCATTCATGTTGTAGCTGCGATGGATGATCTATTCGACATCCGTTACATTTTTCTGATATAGCATCTGAAAGCTGCTTTACTATCATCCCTTTGACTTTGGTGTAGACACGCTTAACCTCATTCAAGAAAGTTTTAACTTCATCGTACTTTTCTAGCAGTGACATCCATGAACGTGTGGAAACCGCAAATCCAGTCCTTGTCGGATATAAATTCCCGTAATTCGCTCCCGTACCTTTAATCATCTCACGAATATTTACAATACGTCGATTTTGATAAACACTCATCTGAACACGTTTTGTTTCAGTCCCCTCGAAAAACCATGTGTTGGGTAAGGCTGTTTCACTTTCCAGAAACGTCGTGATATTGACCCGTCCATCGTAAAGTTCTTGAAATTCGTCTTCGGATAATGAAATGCCAGTAGTGCCGACTAATGTACCGAGATGAACTTTGCAATCTACAGTAACGAAGACCCCTTTCGTCGTTGAAATCGGGAAGACTTTAGAGCCGTTCCTGTAAATGGATAAGATAAGTACCCAGATGGAATAAATATGATATATTTTTAAAATACTCACATATTGAAGATGACCTTTAAGTTACTCGCATATATGGAAATGACGTTCAGATATTTAACTTACTACTTATATACCCTTAATTTTGCGTAAATAAATTTAGGCTTTAATGTTCAATAGCTCGAGAATTGTTTTCTGCTACTCCCCGTCCAAATCTCCATAACAATTTTCCTTCAACCCCCCCCCCGTATCACACGATAAATAACCGACACTTATACTCAATGAAGCTCTTTACCAACAAATTCGTTTTACGTCCTTCATGAATGGGTTACGCTCCGCTCTAATTAACCAGTTTTCTACGACAAGAAATTATTTTACGTCCTTTTTCACGGGTGTATCCCCCACCGTAGATTTCAGAATACGTCGTACAGAGTCATGTGTAAGATGGGACAGCTTACTCTCCGTTCTAATTAACCGGTAAAAACTCCACATGATTCACCGTCTAAGTTTTATCTTATCAATCCCCGAAACATCTTCAAAACCGCTCGCCGAATATAGTCTCTCTTTTACGGCATGAAATTCGATTTACGTCCTTTCTCATGAGTGTACTCCCCCGTAGAATTCACAACTCCTCATAGGGAGTCATGTATAAGGTGGGATAGTTCTCTCATTTATTACCTACTTAGACCATCTTGTAATAAATACACACTGGGCTGAAAATTATTTCCCCTTCTGTCAGGATCTATTTATATTATTATTCACCATAACTCTATCGGATGAATATTGCTTTTAAAAACTTTTACAACCCTCTGCCTTTTCATTATACATCAAATGCAAAGCTGCTAATTTGGAATAAGAATAAACCGCTTTCAACGTCTTATAACGACGATGTGCTGTAATAACTAATTAATACTACGCTTTAAGACGTTGAGTAATGTTTATTCCGAATACGCGGCTATGCATCTAATGTATCGTCTGGGCTTGGAAATGGTTTGGAACGGGTTCGAAATCGACAAACATATCATTCGAAGGTTATTGTTCGAGGGTTATGCGGAGGAGGTCAATTACAAACCGTTTAAGAATCAAGAAGAACAACAAGACGTTCCAGTAGACGTTAAAGGGCATGTACACTCTTTTTCAATAGTCTTTGTCCGTTGATTTTTTTTTCAGAAAATTTTGAATGCGAGTTTCGTTATCAGGGGGGTCGATTTATATTTAGAAATTGTCTTCAATTTCTTTTTATCTTTAATATTTCGCAAGATATTTCAATTTGTTTAAGTTTAAATTTATAAAATTGAGAACCCTCTAAGTTCCACAAAAAGTGAAAAAGAAAACGGTTTACCCAGATATCTAGAACATCCCATATAGGTTATTTCTACCTATCTTTTGGTTGATATGACGAATTAGTAAGTTCCAGCTAACTTGAGCTTTTCATTATGTTTAAAGGGATACATACATGTTCTGAATTTTAAGAATTTAGTCTTTCACTTCAATATTACCTGGCCGTTGAAACTGTCACAAGGAATTTTTTTTTAAATGTAAAGACTACTTTCCCATTGGTTTAGTAGAAGGGCCCAAAATAAGGTAAAATTGTTATATGACGTGTGTCCAGTAACCTCTTCTTTGACTGGAAAATATATAGAACCCTGTCCTCCGGAGTGTCCAAAAATAGTGTTGAAACCTAATAGTCAAGCTATCTCAACTTCGGAAATATTTATCGGTCAAAATGTTCAGTGACCTTAACTTTTTTCAAAAAAATATGGGGCATTTTCAAATCTAACTGGACAATGTCCTGTGCCCTGTGCTCATTTCCGGCACTGTTAAGTAGTGTTTACCTGTTTGGATTAAATCTCGTAATCTACGCTGCTATTAATGACCGAGATTCACTATATTTCGACTTGACCTTGAATAATCAGAACGGTCGGTCTACTCAAGCCAAATATAACCCATATGGTGAAACTTCAAAGTCGGTATTTTCTTAAGTAACTGTGATCTTATATTTGAAAAGGTAGTTTGTTTATTAGTATATTTAGTCTTTATGCACAATCACGGTTATTTACACAATTTGACCACTAAATATAGAGGATGACTTCACATGTGGTTTAGCTGAGTCTGGGTCTACGAATGTCTAGTTATTCACTCTCTTAGGAACGTCCTATTATAGACCCGCAACATATTAGTTTTATGAATAACCCCTGGTTAAGCATTGTTATTTTGAATTTGAGTTGTCAAACATCTGGATTAAGTAAATTTTTACACCCGAACAACGCCGCGTAGCTAGTCTAGTTTGAAATCCTCACACACCACACTAACTTATTCATAGGAAGAATGTTTAATTTAACGATTGCTGTGACGTTCAAATTCAGAATGTCTTGTAGGGGTCATGAGTGAAAACAGTAATCTCAAATGATCATTGGTATGAAAATTCGGGCTTTTCTATTGCCAGGCCTACTAAAATTGTTAGTACGACAGCAGTTACCACAAATACAAGTGGATTTTTAGTTCCGAATCTTAAATTTACTTCGAAACGGTATACGGACTAAATCCCCTAAAGACCGAAACCCCAGGTCTTAATCTCCCACTATTGAAAAAAATAAAACACCCCTCCTTAGACAAAATCCCCGGTCGTTTTCCCCCATTCTCAAGTAAAAATCCCCCGGTCATTTTCACCCATCCTAGAAGAATGTAACCCTCCCCCCATTCTCAAGGCAATATTCCCTGGTCCGTTTCACCTATCCTAGAAGAGAGTAAACCCCCCATTCACTAGGCAAAATCCCCTGGTCATTTTCGCCTATCCTAGAAGAAAATACCCCCCCTCATTCTCAAGGCAAATCCCCTGGTCCGTTTCGCCTATCCTAGAAGAGAGTAAACCCCCTCTTCTCAAGGCAAAATCCCCTGGTCATTTTCGCCCATCCTTGAAGAAAGTAACCCCCCCCCATTCTCAAAGCAAAATCCCCTGGTCCGTTTCGCTAATCCTAGAAGAAACTAAACCCCCCCCCCTTTTCCATTCTCACGGCAAAATCCCCTGGTCATTTTCACTTATCCTAGAAGAAACTAAACCCCCATTCTCTAGCTAAAATCCCCTGGTCATTTTCCCGCTATCCTTGAAACACCTCATTTGGATGCACTATTGGATTTCTTATTTACGGTTTCAGTGTTACTTTTGCCAATTAATACTAAAAAACGCCTTTCTTAAGGTACCTTCGCAAACGAGCGTAAAGTGAAAACTGAAAGCGGTATCTGAAGCAGATTGAAGAATTCAGTTTCAGCGTGGCCTTTCGCATACTAGACTAACGCGGATTTGTTTAAGCGGTTGTGCAAGCAGGCGCTGAATCCCAATTTCAGCTAATATCTGTTTCAATTAGATATTCCAGTTTCCTCTTGGGGCCACGTGATATATTTTGACCAATTAAGAGTTAATTTAGGGAAACGACATTCGATTTACATCATTTTTTATCTTGTCGTCCTGTTATACTTCAATTTAGTTAGTAGAGCTATTTTTCTGCCATGAAATCGGCCAAAACATAAGTACATGAAAAAAATGCTAAAAGCTTGTCAAATAGTATGGGACACATCCTTGCGTGGTTCTGAAAGTATCAAGGATCGTGTTTCAAAACCTTGCATAGCAGAGAATATTCTATATAATATGGACGTCCCCTTCTTTCTTCCTATTTCGCAAAATGGAATGAACCCACCAACGAGGACTGTTCCTAATTTTCAATGTTTTTAATACAGTGCGTTAACATTAACAAACGCTTATCTCTTGCACTAGCCATCTCTACAAACTATGTTCTTTAACTAGATGGCGCGTTGGACGGCAAACTTTAATATCCTTGGAAATAATTAAGTGCGCCTATGCGATAGGTGTAGGAAAGAATCAGAAACGAATTTCCGATTCTGAAGCACAAAGCTGAACTCGAAAGCAGAAAGTGTACAACCAGTTTAAGCTTCTGTACAGCGGATTCCGCTCGTTTGCGAAGGTACCTTGATATAAAAAGATTTTACTATCATAAGTAGTTACGTGTGTTGAACTTCAGAAGGTTTTGAAATATGTAGAGTGCCAATAAATTGATAAAAGTGGCAAACAAGATAGAGACTGCGGTAGTCATAACAAACGTCGTGCATGGTTCGTGTGCTGAAATTACCAAGATCTACTTAACATACTTTATACATTTCTAAATCCGATTGCTCAACTCGGCTCGCATTTTGGTATGATAAAAACACTTATACTAATATTTTTTCGAAATTTTTAAAAACTAGGTCTACGTTGCATATAATGTAGGAAGAAATGATAACATTATTATCAATATCTTCCTAGACCCACAACGGAGGAGTTTAAATATGAACTATGAATTCATTTTATGAGACATTGTTTAATACGGACTAAGGCAGAATTAGCATTAAACACCAAGTTTAGTTATCCAGAAAAATATTTATAATCAGTTTTGTTTCAAAAATTATTTAGTAATCGAGCATACGCACGTGCACACTCAAACATTTTATTAGCCGTTTGCGAAACGAGAGGCATAGGCTTTCGCAATAGTTTGGCGGCAGCAAATTGTAAGCGTTTTGGACCATCAGTAGTAGGTCTTTGTTATTATTTGAAACTCTTTTCTCCATGAGTTGAACTACTGCTGACCATAGGTTCTCAACCGGGTTCAAATCGGGGCACTTGGCAGGCCAGTTCAACGTCTATATTCCTTCACCGTTCGAGAAGGCCGTTACGACCCTGTCAGTGTGCGCTGGACAGTTGTCTTGCATGAAATGGAAACTGAAAACCCAAAATATTTAAAAAACATCATGGTCCTTCGGGGAAAACAATTAATTAATAATACTATGCTACATGTTCCAATTCGTAAATTGCGGCTGCCGATGGGATCATGGCTTCCCGCACAACGTTTACGTAAGCGTTACCGGTCAACCTGCCCTGGATATGGTGGAGGATTCCGGCTTGATTGTTTCCCAAGCAACAGCAAAATATTGACGCTAAAGCGGCCACTCCCCGTACAAAAATTTTAAGCTGTAATTCATCTGCATACGCGCTTTTTTATGGCTACCACGCTGTAATATGTATACATTAAGGCTAAATTTTCTGCAGCTCGAAAAACGCGAAAATTTCACAGCAATTCCAGAACTGCAAATTGTCTGCCGTTTCTACATTTTCTGTTTATTAACTGTTAATTATCTGTACTGGCAGAAATATGCAGCGCGATTCTGCAAACGCGATGCAAAAGTAGAAATAACAGCTGCTAGTTTAAAACTGTAATTTGACCACAGTTAAAGACATGTTACTGATCTGCAAACGCGATGCAAAAGTAGAAATAACAGCTGCTAGTTTAAAACTGCAATTTGACTATATTTATTTACATGTTACGGGTCTGCAAAAGTGATGGAAAAGTAGAAATACCAGATGCTAGTTTAAAACTGTAATTTGACTACATTTATAGACATGTTACAAGTCTGAAAAAGTGATGCAAAAGTAGAATTCCAGCTGCCAATTTAAAACTGTAATTTGACCATTTTTATAGACATGTTACAGGTCTGCAAAAGTGATGGAAAAGTTGAAATCTAGCTTAAAATTTAAAACTGTAGCTATTCCACATTTATAGACATATTGCAGGTATTCAATTCAAGTAAAATGTCCTACTTTTGAATACCTGCAATATGGCTCTAAATGTGGTCAAATTACAGTTTTAAATTAGCAGCTGGATTTCTACTTTTCTATCACTTTTGCAGACCTGTAACATGTCTATAAAAATGGTCAAATTACAGTTCTAAATTAGCAGTTGCATTTCTACTTTTCCATCACTTTTTCAGGCCTGTAACATGTCTATAAATGTGGTCAAATTGCAGTTTTAAATTAGCAGCTGGATTACTACTTTTCTATCACTTTTGCAGACGTGTAACATGTCTATAAAAATGGTCAAATTGCAGTTTTAAATTAGCAGCTGGATTTCTACTTTTCTAAAACTATTGCAGACCTGTAACATGTCTATAAAAATGGTCAAATTACAGCTCTAAATTAGCAGTTGCATTTCTACTTTTCCATCACTTTTGCAGACCTGTAACATGTCTATAAATGTGGTCAAATTGCAGTTTTAAATTAGCAGCTGGATTTCTACATTTCCATCACTTTTGCAGACCTGTAACTTTTCTATCAAAACGGACAAATTACAGTTTTAAACTAGCAGCTGATATTTCTACTTTTGCACAGCGTTTGCAGAATTGCGCTTCATATTTCTGCCAGGCTAGACAGTTAACAGTTAACAAACAGAACATGTAAAAACGGCCGTCAATTTGCAGTTCTAGAAATGCTGTGAGTTTTTCCCACTTTTTGAGCTGCAGAAAATGTAGCCTTAATGTATACATATTACAGCGTGGTAGCGATAAAAAAGCGTGTATGCAGATGAATTACAGCTTAATATTTTTGTAAAGGATGAGTACAAGTTGGGAATCCAAAATAAACCTCTCCAAGTCGAGACGCAATTTAGAGGCTATTTTTAAATATTTAAATAAATATAATTGATATTTATTAAATTAATCGTCATTAATTTACCTTAATTCTAGTTAAATCGTTTTAAGAAACTTTATTCCTAAAATCATTTTAAGCATAGCTATTGTTGATGTTTGAACTCAAGCGTAAGCCTCTTTAGCAATTTTTGGAAAGTTGGTATATAAGGCGACTGATTAACAATAATAAATTAGAAAACACGCAATTGCGTGAATCTTTGGTGGAAGCCTTGCCATTTGGAAGCTATCGTTTCTCGTAGCCTTAGGCGATCGTCGCATACAGCTCAACTCTAACGACGATTGTGGAGTAGAAACCAATGTATCTCTGTACGAACACGCTTGCTCCGATTTGTCAACTGCGAACGCGGTGACAGGCACACAAAAAGACACGTACAGTGTTATACCTATCCCTGACGACATCGTCACTCGAAGAGGTAAAAATTTATTAACTTTACAAATTGAAAATCCAAAATTTCAGCACTACAAAGTATCTGAAACGCGCCTGCAATGACCCTGCAAAGTATCTGAAACGCGCCTGCAATGACCCTGCAAAGTATCTGAAACGCGCCTGCAATGACCCTGCAAAGTATCTGAAACGCGCCTGCAATGACCCTGCAAAGTATCTGAAACGCGCCTGCCATGGTCCTGCAAAGTATCTGACACGAGCGTCCAATTATCCTAAAAATATCTGAAAAGCACCTGCAATTATCCTACAAAGTATCTGAAATGCGCCTGCAATGATCCTAAAAATTATCTGAAAAGCAACAGCCCTTATCCTAAAAAGTATCTGAAACGCGCCTACAATGATCCTGAAAAGTATCTGAAACGCGCCTGCAATGATCCTAAAAAGTATCTGAAAAGCACCTGCAATTATTGTACAAATTAAAGTATCAGAAACGCGCCTGTAATGCTCCTTAAAAGTATCTGAAACGCGCCAGTAATGTTCCTGAAAAGTATCTGAAATGCGCCTGCAATTTTCCTACAAAGTATATGAAAAGCGCCTGCATTTATCTCCTGCAAAGTATCTGACATGCGCCTGCAACTATCCTAAAAATTATCTGACATGCGCCTGCAACTATCCTAAAAATTATCTGACATGCGCCTGCAACTGTCCTAAAAATTATCTGACATGCGCCTGGAACTATCCTAAAAATTATCTGAAAAGCACCTGCAATTATCCTACAATGTATCCGAAACGCGCCTGTTATTATTGTACAAAGTATCTGAAACGCGCCTGCAATGATCCAAAAAAGTATCTGAAACGCGCCTGCAATTTTCCTACAAAGTATATGAAACGCGCCTGCAATTATCCTACAAAGTATCTGAAACGCGCCTGCAATGATCCCGAAAAGTATATGAAACGCGCCTGTAATGGTACTGAAAATTATATGAAACTCTCCTGCAATTATCCTACAAATTAGCTGAAACGCGCCTGTGATGGTCCTGAAAAGTATATGAAACGCGCCTGCAATTATCATAAAAAGTATTCGAAACCCGCCTGCCATTATCCTACAAACTTAGCAATTTCTGACTGTAACATGCATACAATATATCTGGAAGGTACAGTACCTGTAATGAGCCTACAAACATCCTGATTTCTTACGGTAGTTACTATTTCCCTTCTCACAAGGTCGAGAGATATGTTTTCTAGCTGTAAGGTAGCTATTTTATGACTCTAGAGTAGCTAAATTTTGTATACTGCTGTACTGAGTTTTCCAACGGAAGATATTTTTTCTGCAAAACGTCTAAAATGTTCTGCATTGCTCTCTGGAATGCATCTTAATTTTGTCTGAAGTTGAACCTTTTTCAGGTTTATTCCAGTATTATTCCAGAATATTCCAGTTTAATTGCAATATATTGCAGATTCGAAAAAAATCTACTTAACAGCAAAATGCAGCCGTAAATTTTTGTACGGGTAATTATTTTTAGAAAATATAAGAAATTCTAAGTTTTGAAATAGCTCCAGATCTCACACGTTTACTTTAAATTCGGGCTTCAGCTGTCAAGCATGATATATGGGGCGCCAAGTTTTCGGGTACTTCGATCCATGCTCGATAACTAATCTCTTACTTTTGTACTGAGAGGGGATGACCTGCTGGACAGGTAGTCGCCGACATACACATTTAGCGACATTCATCTCTATCTGAAGCACTTCTTTGTTCTAAAATTAAAACGTTACACCCTTATTGGGGCTAATCAGTAAATTTATTGAAACAAAATATTTAAAATCCTTATTTGGATTGAAACGCATGAATATATTTTTTAATGGTTTCTTCCATGGAAGTTTTACGCGCTTAACATTATTTGCGTGCTTGCATTGTTTTATGTTATTTGTCGGTATTAAATATTATGGTTCATTGGCAATTCAATTCGGACCCTTTTACTAGTTTAAGCCTACTCACAAAACCCCTAGACAACATTTTATAATATTTTTCTCGCTCAACCTAATAGTGAAATTGACGCGAGTTTCCGGGCATTTAACTTGTAGCTGTTAGTTAACGCAACGTCTATTTCTTTTAGTTTTAAGGAGACTAACAAAAATCGCTACAGGTTTTCAAAAGCGACATCCATGCGTAGTGCCGAAATAAGCCAGGTCTCCCTACCCTGAGTACTCAGGTTTGTTATAATAATTTTGGCGAAGACGTGAAAGATACCATAACTTATCATTTCTCTATGGTAACTAATGAAATACGAGGTGTGATAATGACCAATAGGTTCGAAGCTTTTCTTAAGAAACAATGTCTCATGTTTTACCAACACTTAGCAAATGTAGCAATATTATATATATGAAATGAAATTATCTTACTTCCATTTATAGAAGTTGGATCTGGGAGTCGTTGTGTAAGAAATATTTAGATCACTTGCGCTGTACTCGTCGTCCATTTCCGAGCCTGTTGCAAATGCAAGTGGCTCGCCAAATACCAATCGTATGTTCTTAATCTCAAAATTCACATTTCGACTTTTAACGTTTGTGGGAAATAAAAGCTGTAGCATATAAAACGCATAGCTACTAAATTGGCACACATTCCTTATTTATCTATTACTTGCTTAGCACTTTGATAAACCCTTTATTAAACACGACCGAAACACAAAGTTTACATTTCGTTGTTAAATATTTCCTTGGATTACATTACTGCAGTTTGTATGAAATAAAATTTTTTTGTTATATGACAAAAGCAAAACATAAAAAACAAATGCCTCAAACTCGGTTATTTGAAGATTAAAACTGATTTTGAAGGACGTTGTTGGCTGCGTTCAGCAAAAGAAACCCTTCAATTGGTATTATATTTTGTAGGAGGAGAGTGTTACATGAAGAGGAAATCTTCATACCTGTAACTTTGACTCTGAAGTATTTCCATCATCTTCAAACGTCCCGGTTTTTTCGAGATTTATGCTATTTCTCGAGAAAATGAAATGAGAAACCAATTCCAAAAATATCCACAACGTGGCAGCATTAGTTACGCTTTTACCAAATCGCGAGGCTTTCTAGGAAATATAGTCTACCAAAAACTCTTTATCAAAATTTCTCTTCAAACTAAGATTTATAAAATGAACGTTTCGGTACGTACGACGCTACACACTTCGAGAAGAACGGTAAGTTACCAACCGAACATTTTTTATCAGCTGTCTCCCTTTTTTGTCCTTTTAATGTGCTAAGACGACATCTGAAACCTTTTCGATATAGTAAAATATTCAGTATCTGATGAAAGAAATGTATAAGCGAGTAAACATTGAAATACGAGTGTATGTAAATGGATTGTTCCTGGAAACTAACAGCTAAAGCTAATTTAATAAAACGACTTTTCTACTTGTAAAACATTGGTATGAATAAATAAAGAAGTGTACAGTACGTTATTTTAGTGACTATATGAAAGTTACGAGGCGCTAGAAAAATGTGTACTTTTTTAACTACAGCCACTTTCAGACGATGCTTTTTGACTTAACTATATGAGTAGAAAAATGGATCCCCGATCATTGTTTTTATCACCATGTCTTTGGTACGTGAGTCAGCGCATTAAATTTTAATTCTGTACACACCTCTTAACTAGTCTACGAAGCTTATTTGTGTTGAATCAACTAATAAATCAAAAAGAAGAATCATCTAAATAGGCCTTAATTGTAGGCCAAATTTGAGTTTATTTTTTGTTTTTGCCCCTTGGTTTTAGCCTGCAAAATACCTTCTTTATTTCGTTCAACTTTTGCTAAGCTGCAAATGTGTCATAAGTGGCATAATGACAACAAATATTGCTCTTTGCGTTTCAGTAATGACCAGTTTCATAAGCAAAATTCGTTTTCACATTTTCAATAAAGAGTTTTGGTGAAAATGGTAATCGAGAAGTTTTGAGCAAGTCCTAAAACCATTTTGTCGATTGCAGTTTAAAACTATTGGTTTAACCACATCAATATTACGAATGTTTTGCTGGGAATAATGTTATGTTGGAAAAGACAGTTTTATTAAGTGTGCAACGTTCCATTCGTAAACGCGGAAATCATTACCATTGATATCCCATTTCTGTTCTTAACGTTAAAATTATTGGATATGGGAAAAAGGAAATGCTCGTAAAACAATCAAGGGTGTCTAGAGAAAAGAAGGCGGCCGTGGCGAAAAAGACAGTTGTTTCGCCATTTTTTGGGAGGGGATCATTGCCAGACAGCGCCTGAGATCCAGATAAACCACACTTCAATTTTGTATGTTAAAAGTTCGATAGATTTTTCTTTGTAAATTTTGGTTGAAAAGATGGATTGATGAGTGAATCGAAGAAGTTTAGGTGAGCTTACTTCTTCCTGTTATGTTACTTATGGTGAGTGCAAATGGAAGTGCAGGCTGCATATAATCTCACACTCTTTCATCCTAGCGATATATCTGACTGCTAAAAGCTTGAAATCGTTTAGAGAGATGCACTTTAAATTCCAAGTTCAAAATTTGTTTATATAATCTAAGCCTGTTCTTTAGGAACACTTTTATTTCAAAAGTAGCAACAAGGGCAGCCGGCGTCACCCATTCATTTTATATCTTTTTGAGCCACAATTTTAAATGATTTCAGCAACCGCCAAAAGCCATAAAAGCCAGACTATATTCTAGTCTGGCTTTATAATACTAAAGCTTTCTGAATTCGGATGAAACGCGGACAGTTTTCCATAAAGAAGGCTTTTGATTCTTTTTTGGCCGCCATTTTCCAAGATGGCCGCAGACTGGAAAATATCTTCCTTATCCTTAATTGAGAGAGTTGACAATATACAGTTGAGGAGCAGAGATTTTTAGCCTTTGCCTATGCACAAGGGATTATCTCACGAAAATTTATAACCTTTCATATCAGGTTTTTGCGCTTTGGCTGATTGCCTTCTAAACAAAACATTTGATGAAAAACATCGTCTCCTTCCCAGTATATTTATGAAGGCGGAGAGTGGGGCCGGAATCAGCCCCAAAGATTTAAGTAGAACGAGAAGTTAATAACATTTCTTCAATGTGTAAAAATCTTTAAATTCACATAGCCTAATGCTTGGTTGAATGTAGCTAGAAGGCACATGTGCTTAAATCCCATTCGCTGACGACTATAAGTGCTCAACAAATATTAAACAGAGTAAATTCATCAAAAGAGAAACCACTTGATGGGAACAGTTAAATCTCACTCTAAGGAACCGTACACACTCATGAATTTAGTAACTGTTGTGATTAATAAATTAACACTTTCTACAGTCTAAATTAGTTTAATGCTAACCAGTCTGAAGCACATTGTGTAATGAATAAATCTAGCTCTATCCTACTAGGGCTCACTCGCCAGTACCACGTGACTATCCACCAGCGCCATCTATTAAACCTCACGATAAACTACTGCCAGAAGTAAATAGGGGGAAGTAGGTATGCGTTGCCGTTTTGCGAGGCGTCACTTAACGGAAGGCATGAGATCTTCGGAAGACTTAAAAATAGCGACGATTTGGATGAGTTACATAAAATTATGATAACCAAATTTAAGTACCTTAAGGATGTTTATAAGCAAGGAACTATTGACAAAATTGGGTACTACGGGAGTTTCTTAAATGCAAGGCAAAATTGGAGAACATTGGTGATAGAGCAGGCACTTTGAATGGAAAGTGAACAGTCAGTTACTGTGATAAGAAAATTATAGAAATAATAGTGAAATACGTAAATTCCAAGGGTGATGGAGTGGTTGAATTGGTCAGCTTTCGCCATTCTCGATTGCAATAAAATGAAGAAATGAAAAATATTACGTTGGATTTCTCAGAAGCTAATGCTATTAAAATTTCAAATGAAGGAACTAAAACCTCCCTATAAAGCGAAATAATTGGGTTTTTTTGGGAGAGCGGTGCAGTTGCTTTTTTATTTAACGCAAAACTGACTGAAAAATCCCGCGTTTTTGAAGAATTTTAAGGAGTTGTTTTTCAGTTGATGGATTTCAAATTTTATTTTTTAAATCCTTAGCTATTCCTAAAGTTACGTTTAAGTTTTCTGAGTCCTAAGCTAGGTCAGGTTTTAAATTTTTCCAAAATGAAGACTAAATTCTTTTAAGTTTTTCAAAGGTGAAGACTAAATTCTTCTAAGTTTTCAAAAGTTTAAATTTTATTCTTAAGACGAGTTTTGGTGTTCTCTCCTCAGAGATCCAAAGGCAAGTGCCGGGTTAAAGGCAATTTTATTTACAAGAAACTTCTTGTGAAGTTTTTTACTCCTTTTGTGTGACCAATGAAGGGGTGTATTTTTAAGCTTTGGGGTCTATATCCCACTCTAGGGTTTTCAATGTCCATCGTCACTGGTATTCTAAATTTTCCATGACGCATGGGTAGATATTTTTCTTTGGGATATTTTTGGGGGAAGGTCGAGCAAGGTAGAAAAGGGTTGATTTTTAATCAGATAAGATTGGTTTTTCTTCCTCTAACTTTGACCCGTTTGTACCTTTGACCCGTTTGTTTACAAATTTATTTTTATTTTTAGGGGGTTGCTAATATCTTATTTTTTAAATTGTTCGAATTTTTCTACACCGTAAGGCATACACCAACCGACATAATATATGCAGCATACCGGTTAGGAGGCGGAGCCCTTTGAGAAATGATCAAGGTTAATAAGGGTCGACTGGACAATCCAAACCTCTCTGAATATCAGAGAAGAAAAGCTTCACAGTATTTAGAAATTGCTATGCACCTTCGCGATCCTGTAAAAGATGCGAAAATCATTCCAACGGCGATGCATAACCGAGACAATGGTGGGATGCATTTTTACATGAATTTGTTGTGGAATATACAAACGAAGTTGGGCGGCTTGTTGCAACTCAATATAAAGATATCAGCATGGTAGAGGAGCGCAACGTGATAAGTAGGTAACACAATATTTTAACAGCCGATGACCATGTTTTTACTATAACTTTAGTAATCTAGTGCATTGATTCATTTTAGAGAAAACAATGGAGCTTCTTCTTCTGGATAAAAATTTGGAAGAAAGGTTCTTCTCGGCTATATCTTCCATCGACAACTTTCAAAATTGCTGCTCCTCACTAGAAATTTTTGACGAGTTCTGAAAAGTACATCTCAGAAAGATGGGTCACGCTATTTTAAATGACTTCAATTTCGCCAAATGTGATCAATAAAATAGAAAAAATAATAATCGTGGTGAATGAGGCCAATTATGCGTGACCAGCTTTATCAAGTATCATCTGAATCCAAAATAAGCCGAATTCCTCCCCAAGAAAGAGGTGAAGCAAAACATCACCACTAAACCGAGCTTAAAAAAACCTAACTCTCAAAAGGCCAGTGCTACTAAGAATAGTCGCAAAGCTACCAAGAATACCTCAACTATCTTAAGCAAATGAAACCTCTCAAATTAGTGGAGATTAATTCAAGAGTTGTTCCACCTATCTCAAGTAAAATAAAGGCCATTAAACCAGACAAAAACCAACCCACCTATAATAAAGGTAAGGCAACCCAAGAAAACTAAAGCAAAGAAAACCCCAAAGACTGCACCTCAAGCCAAAGAAACTCCGCCCAATCTGGCTCAATAGAACAAAAACCTAGTTTTCCCAAAAGTGCCTCAAGTAGAGGAAGAATTCTAAAAACCGATTTTAAAAAGGATTTCCTTTATTTGGCCTACAGTACCTGCAATCGTTATATGTTTCTAGCTTCACTAGAAGTTTTCAAAACCAAATATTTCAGTTTAAGGCAACTAAAATATTTTTAATAGGTAAATCATTTGAAATGTGATAAACTTTGTTCTTGCCATATTGCAAAATACAAAGATTATTTCAAATGCGTCAAGAAATTTGTGATATTATA
Organism: Phalangium opilio; assembly: GCA_019434445.1. NCBI lineage: Eukaryota > Metazoa > Arthropoda > Arachnida > Opiliones > Phalangiidae > Phalangium > Phalangium opilio. The sequence continues at coordinate 42,617 of JAEQBA010002061.1, read as the reverse complement.
TTAAAAATATCAGTCTCTTCAATAACAAGTTAGAAAAGTTAATGGTGGTAAGAATGAAGATGGGTATTAATTTTGCAATTAGGAAGGGACGCCGACACAGAGAGCCTCCACCTCCACAATAGTTTCATTCTGAACAATTAAAATTTATCTAAAGTTCCTTTATTGTTAAAGAGTAAAAATGTTTTGTACTTGATTAATTTATTTGGCAGAAAGGGCATTAAACTCCCATTAATCTCTTCCTAATAAATAGCAATATTTCTTTTTACAACTTTGAATTTATTTGAAAAAATCCCCCCAGTATTATTTGAGCCAAATAAATTTTTTAGCAATAGACTATTCCATTAACTCCATAAGAGAAGCAAACACCACAAGGGGCTAGGGACTGCGTTGGTTATTTCCCTCGAACTAGAGTTATAGCGTTTTCGAATGGTGTCGCCCGAGAGCGCTAGGTATTTTGATGCTACGTCATGACGACGAATTTTTTTTCCGGAGCGCTCGGATCACCCCCATGGAAAACACTATTAGTCAGCTAGTCTCCGCGTGTAACAAACGCGAACTTATGGTGGCCCCGCCCCTGGAAAGTGTTTAATGGACTGGTCTCTATATTTAGTGTTTTGCTTTTACGTTTACTTGCACGAGGGATTCCTCAGCTGAGACAACCTCATCAGATGTTTTGCCCTAACATTTATGAGTGACGATCAATATTAGCTATGTATAATTAATTTCTTTTATAATTTTACTTTTATACCTGAGCAACTTCATTTTCATCTATCAATTAAGACGAGCAATCGACGTTTTGGATGAAGCTGTCAGCCTCCTCATCACTATTTAAGTCTTCTGCCAGATCTATAATAGGACTTTGACTTTCTCTGTCTTTTTTGGGTGCGCTATACAATTACAAAATTCTTAAATTGCAAAATGTCACATAAACTATACCTAATTATAAAATTGCGTGACTATTTTATAAATGTGATCTACACATCCCTATTGTAATGAATTAATATTAGTTCCCTGGGTTATTTTAATGTTGATGGTCCTCTTTTTTTATTAGATGCGTATGAAGTACTCTCCCATCTAAAAATCACCAGTTAACTGGGTTATTTCCCTCGCACCAAGTAACACCGCTTGAGGCACTGTGAATTCGCTACCCTTCCCGGGTGTAGTGAATACTCAGGCTCCGTCTGCCGTTGCCTCTTGGTGCTAGGGAAATAACCTAAGACGGCGCCCCCCCTGTCCTTAAGTAATATGGAAAGGAGGAAACTCTTCTAGAGATGAAAAAAGAGGAAAGACTGTCTGTACCGAACTTACAGACGGTAGGGAAGGACAACAAACCAAATTAGAGCGAGATCCCCAGCAAGAGGCAGCGGCGGACGAGGGCACCTCCGGTAAGGCAACGGCGGGCGAGGGCACCTCCGGTAAGGCAACGGCGGGCGAGGGCACCTCCGGTAAGGCAGCGGCGGGCGAGGGCACCTCCGGTAAGGCAGCGGCGGACGAGGGCACCTCCGGTAAGGCAGCGGCGGACGAGGGCACCTCCGGTAAGGCAGCGGCGGACGAGGGCACCTCCGGTAAGGCAGCGGCGGACGAGGGCACCTCCGGTAAGGCAACGGCGGGCGAGGGCACCTCCGGTAAGGCAACGGCACCTCCGGTAAGGCAACGGCGGGCGAGGGCACCTCCGGTAAGGCAACGGCACCTCCGGTAAGGCAACGGCGGGCGAGGGCACCTCCGGTAAGGCAACGGCGGGCGAGGGCACCTCCGGTAAGGCAACGGCGGGCGAGGGCACCTCCGGTAAGGCAACGGCGGGCGAGGGCACCTCCGGTAAGGCAACGGCGGGCGAGGGCACCTCCGGTAAGGCAACGGCGGGCGAGGGCAAATCCGGAAAGGCAACGGCGGGCGAGGGCACCTCCGGAAAGGCAACGGCGGGCGAGGGCACCACCGGAAAGGCAACGGCGGGCGAGGGCACCACCGGAAAGGCAACGGCGGGCGAGGGCACCACCGGAAAGGCAACGGCGGGCGAGGGCACCACCGGAAAGGCAACGGCGGGCGAGGGCACCTCCGGAAAGGCAAAGACGGGCGAGGGCACCTCCGGAAAGGCACCAGCAGATAGCCCTGAAATGGGCAAAGGGACGACGAATGACAGGGTTACGAAGAATAGGACCTCAGAGAGCACTACCCATGTCCCTAAAAGTTACATTGAGTCTCACAGACTCGCATGCTTCTTTCGGAACACAGTGTTGCCAAACCCGTTGGCAATTGCCCTCCATAACAAGTATTGAACCAGGGTTCAAGGAAACATATACACAAGGGACACCAGAACGAAGAGAACGTAACTTAAAAGTTCTACTTACACCAAAACAAAAAGAGGCAATGGTGCTGTGGACTCCACGCTCATCATTCGAGTGCCAACCTACCGAGTCCTGCCCATCTCGGTACAGGTTGACCACAGCGGCGTTGAACGCCACTCCAAGCAGGCGTTCAACGAGAACCTGTAAGAAAGTAAGGCATCAGGCCAAGAATTATCAGCTTCATGAGTTACCTTTCCATACCGATAAGGAAAAGATCCTCGGTATGCGACTCTTCGGGGAACAGCCATCCTTACAGCCAAGTCATCAGAAAATTCCTGCAATAAAGAAAAACAGAAATTAGAGGCATCATCTCTAGCGATAAAAGTAGGGTTCCAAAACACAGAAGCCGGGGAGGTCCTTGGCGGTACCCACAAGGGATTGCTGCCAGGACCCAATCCACGGGGAGCTGGACAAGGGCCAACAGCAGTGCTACAAAAAAAAAGAATTTGACATTCTTAAATCGAAATCAACAGAAACAAAACCTCCAATAGACAAAAAAACCTCCACTAGATAACAAAACCTCCACTAGACAACAAAACCTCCACTAGACAACAAAACCTCCACTAGACAACAAAACCTCCACTAGGCAACAAAACCTCCACTAGGCAACAAAACCTCCACTAGGCAAAAAAACCTCCACTAGACAACATAACCTCTACTAGACAACATAACCTCCACTACACAAAAAACCTCCACTACACAACTAAACCTCCACTAAACAACTAAACCTCCACTACACAACTAAACCTCCACTACACAAAAAACCTCCACTACACAACTAAACCTCCACTAAACAACTAAACCTCCACTACACAACTAAACCTCCACTACACAACTAAACCTCCACTACACAACTAAACCTCCACTACACAACTAAACCTCCACTAGACAACTAAACCTCCACTACACAACTAAACCTCCACTACACAACTAAACCTCCACTACACAACTAAACCTCCACTACACAACTAAACCTCCACTACACAACTAAACCTCCACTACACAACTAAACCTCCACTACACAACTAAACCTCCACTACACAACTAAACCTCCACTAGACAACTAAACCTCCACTAGACAACTAAACGTCCTCAAAACAGCTCGTCCAAAAACAACAACGAAACGCAGGGAAAAACACAGTAGCTGGAGAAATCTTAAATGAAATGTTTAAAAATATAAATTAGTTAAACAGTACAAACTAAACAGACTGTAATTATTCTAATGAAAACAACCAATTATTACTAAAACTAAATGAAATTGAGAATGGTATTTTCCAACGTATTAAAAGCTAACTAGTCTATTTGGGTAAATGTGCTAGCAAGAAAAAAACCACGTGGACCTAAGCCTTTGCGGCTTGGTCGGACCATGATGATTCCTTTCTTTAAAGGATTTAACAATAAATTGATAAAATAAAATAAATATAACATATTAAATACACTAAAATATATAAAGATTATTAGTAATAAGTAATATGGACTAATATAAATTATTACTTTCAAGAGTAAAACACAAAATATTTAGAGAAGAACAAAATGAAAACCGTTCGCTTACCTCTCAACCAAGAAATGACCAAAATAATCTTGGCCGCATGGCGTTACGCGGGAGGTCACGTGGTAGGGGGTGCGGATAGGGTATAAGCTATTTTCACCGGGAGGGGCTGAGAATAGCGTATAAGCTATTTTCACCCGGGGGGGGGTTGAGAATAGACACTCCAAAAAAAACAGGAAATGAAGTGTATAAATTTTGGAGAGATATAACCTTTATGTGTTTGAAAAGGCCCAATTGTCTACGCCTCAACTGTTAACCCTATATTCTCATAGCTACATTCACAACTGGTTCGCAGTATAAACACTATTGTCTCGTTTCACCTCAACGATATTCTTAGTTTGCCACCATGAGTATTAACGTTAAATATCAACAAAGCTGACTTGTAGTAAGACGCGCTGAAAGTCAATGCGCACCATAACAAGAATGAAAACTTCGAAGCTATAACCCGATTACGATTAGCCCTTTCACTGATCTAATTGCCACCGTGACGCTTTCTTCTATTATAACATCTAAACCTGATTATTTAAACGTGTATTTAACTTTCGGCTCACTCTGAACCGTTAATGTCCCTTCATTTCTGACACGAAAATCAAAACCCTTAGTTCACTTCACCTCAGGTCTCAATATTTACTCTTTGGTTCACTAAGCCTATTACGGATAATACTTGATTTACCCGAAAGAGTCCTGGCCTTAGCTATCTTCTTGTGATAATTAAACCAAGGATTATTCTATAAACAGATGTAGTATAGTTAAATACTATATAAACAGCCATTTCATATTAAAAAATATCCTTGGAATATGAAAATGAAACAGAGATTTAAAGCTTTACAAAACTACTAAAGGCATCTTATTTGCGAAAACTATTTCCACATATTTTCTTTATATTATGGAAAAAGGGAATATTAAAGTTCTGTAGGATCAACACAAGGCGCACTATTGTAAAAACGGACGGACAGACAAACACATAGACTGCTGTTTAACTCTTTCTTTATTAGTTTTGAGTTGAGAAACAAGATTATCTTAAATACTAAAATAAATATAATTAATATTATACATTTTCTTCGTTAGTTATTCACATTATCGAGAGTTAGGTCGTTTTAAAAAAAAATTAAACATTCTTGAGAGACTTGACTAATATTGACGTTTGAAATGATAGAAACGCCTGTTGTTTCGCTTTATATCGGTAGTATATAAAGGTTTCAAATCTTAGTTATGTGTAAGAACAGCGCAATTGTGTGAACCTTTGGTGGAAGCCCCACCATTGGGAGGCTAGACGTGTTTCGTAACCCTAGCCGATCGCCGCGTATGTCTTAACCTTACGATGATGAAGGAGATAGAAGCCAATATGTACAGACTGGTGCCCATGTGGGATGGACAAGAGACCAGAAGGTAGTGGTGTTTAGAAGCCAGTAGGTACAGCCAGAAGAAAATAGAAGAAGAGGGCTACTCTAGCGCTATCGCGAGGCGTCGAGTTGAAAGAGTTTCCCGCCTAAAACCAATCCCGCGGGAAAGGCTAGACTCAGAATTTATCGCGCATTAATACACGAGTGACATAATGTCTGAGTGCTATGCCGCTTTGGAGTAGAAGGTTTATACATAAGCGGACGAACTGTTTTCTTTTTAGGCAAGCAAGTTGTTCATTGGAGAGACTTGGTAAGTAGTGATTTATTTCAATTATTTTTAAGGTTCCCTCGATTATTAAAGTTTAATTGCAATGTTTTAGGCTGTGAAATGAATTTGGCTGAAATACTGAATAAAGAGAACGAAATATATGAAACTATAAGCCTTTATCCAAGCAGAGCTGAAATGTTGCAAAGACTTCAATATACTGGGGATTTAGAGAAGCTATTTGAATGCTTGATGTCCAAATTTAATTCCCTAAAAGAAAGTGTAAAGGTTAGTGATAGTGAAACTATTGATGCGAAGGCAGGACTCTGCTGCTATGGATCATTCCTTAATCAAGGGCAAACCTATATAACAAGAATAGCAGTGAAAGGAATGGGCATACAAACAGAACATGTTGAGGATCATTTGAATGTTCCAGCAAATATTATAGAAAAATATTTAAATTCAAAATCGGAAGGTATAATAGAAGATATAGTTGTACTGCTTCAATTCCTGGCACATGCTATGCTGGACTGTCACAAAAATCAAGAATTAGCTTCCACAAAAGCCCATAACGAAGCATCGGCGTTTATAACGTCTAGACCAGTTAAGGATACTTTGAGACACCAGGAAGATGATGAACAGTACTCAGCTTATTGTCTAGGGGGTGGGGTATTGGGCGAAATAATCAACCTTCACAGGGCGAGGGTAGCTAATGATAAACTTTCTGAAGCACAAAGGAATGAGTCTCGCCAATTACTACTAATTAGTCAATCCCTCTGTGATACAGAAAAGAAAGGAAATCTATTCTCGAAGCGTTGAAGAAACGTGACAGTGGAGAAATGCATTATCCACATGAGAAGTTTCTACCTTCTTTCAAGAAAGTCATATCTTTTGTTGGCGTTTATAACACTAGATTTTGCAAAACCGACGAAAAAATGCGATTAAAAAAACCATGTTCCTATTACGTACGGATGAAGATTTGAAGGGAGAATTTTACGCAACTTTACCATTGATCCCGAAATTCATCTGCCAAGAATTTACCAAGGAATTAATTGAAAAGTTCCGAATATTCAGTTAAGAAAACAGGGGCATGCGCTTTTGAATGATTTTATTTTTGGTAAGAATGCAATGAAAAATATAAAGGATAACGAACGGGGACAAGGTGGACAACTCCTCAGAGACAAACTTTTTCAAGAGAAAGGATAAAACAAGACGTCAAAGATAGCCAAAATAGCAGGTCAAAGTGAAACCCCTATAGTCAACCCCCTAAAAGTGTGAAGCCTAAAAATACACAGAAGAATCCCTCTTCTTTTATTAAAAGTGAAAGCTCTTCCCAAAATAAAAAAGCCGAGATTCAAGATATGACAGAAACGAAAATCCCATCCAAGAAAAGACCTGCCAAGAATCAAGCCCTCAACATGACTGAAACGACAATCCCAACCGAGAAAAGACCTGCAAAGATTCAAGCCCTCGACATGACTGAAACGACAATTCCAACCAAGAAAAGACCTGCAAAGATTCAAGCCCTCGACATGACTGAAACGACAATTCCAACCAAGAAAAGACCTGCAAAGATTCAAACCCTCGACATGATTGAAACGACAATCCCAACGAAGGAAAGACGTTTAGAAATAAACTCTAATGGTGAAACAGTTCCTATCAAAATTCCAGACTCCAGCATTAAAAATAGTTTATCTAGTCAAGTTTTGGGAACCCGTAATGATGATCTCAATGTGAGAGCCCAAACAACTAAGTCTTCTAGAGGTTGAGTGTTAAAAAAAGGGTACAAAACGATTATCTGTACTAAATCTAATATTTGTTATCTTTGCTAAAGTACAAAAAAAACTAAAGTGATATTTTACATAAATTATATTTTCCATTAAAATTAATCTAAGATAGATGGTACATTCATCTCGCTTTCCCGATAAAATCTTTCACCGGTCTTAACAGCCGTTTTCATTTCAGAATTGATTAGAAGTGATCGTCTGGCCGGTTTAAAATTGCAACCTGTTTATTGGCTGAACATGGTTTCCACAGCGCTGCCATTTACTTTAACTGGATATATATAAAAGTCAGGATACTTTTCATGGTATTCACAAAGCCGATAAAACCATAAACTGCAATGCGCAGTAAGTCCCAAGTTTGCCACGCTAAAAAGTATTTCCCTTCCTGTTCTGGGACCCTTTTCTCTAAAAATCTAAATAATTTGGATGAGAATCCAAATCTAAACGTTTGAAGCGGTTCCATTTGGACAGGGCGCTTAAAAACGTATTCTCTAACCCAAACCGTTATCCAAACCAAATGTACGTCGCTTCCTCTTTCATTATTTTCCCTGTAACCGTAAAATTTAAATGTGGGAAAGGGGGCCTAATTTCACGATCCACAAAGATATTTAAATTAAAAGAACACTCAGAAGTTTCCAGGTTTCCCGTTTAAAGGACTTATTGTCCATGACTAACTTATATTTACCAAATGATCCATGGCGAGGTAAGAATAGACTCGGAGTTGAATACAAAATAACTTTTATTAAGCGTAAAGAAAACAATGACTGAACTCGACGCGAACACTGACTATACTGCAACTGACAACTGCCCTGTACAGATTGTAGGCGGGGGTTTTTATCCCCGCGACCTAATGTCTTTTAAGAATTTGACAGCGGTGGCGTTTAACATTATACAAAATTTAGTATAAAAAATACAAAATTAGTAAAGCAGACGACGCGGTTTCTTCCCGGGAAGGAGAAGCTAAGTGTGGACGGTTACATCCTCCCCCCAAAGAAAAGTCGTCTGCTGCGGCAGTCTTGTTTCCAATCCGCTGGGTCTTGGGCAGGCGGCGAGGAGGGCCTCCTGGCCTTGGCAGCAGTCTTCCATGGCGAAATCCATGGGCCGCGTCAAAACGTTATGCTGCGTTCCGAATAGTCTCCCATGGTTCTCGCGAGATTGCTTGACGCGAAAAGTAAAAATCACACGAAGTCACATCGGTGATTTTATGCACGCGCAAATATGTGGCAACGTCCGGGCGAGACCGAAGAGTCTTATTTGCGGATATGTTGCAGGAGGGTGATAATATATGTCCATTTCCGGACCTCCAGGCTTAGGATTCTTCCTCAGCACTATCTCACGTCTCCATCCTTTACGAAAAGGATTTACAAATCTCATGGGATTGATGGGAACAGGGTTGGACAATTCCATTTCGTCTTCGTCAGATATAGAGGAAGAACTGGAATCGTCAGGGTGAGATAGAGGAGAGGGTGGAAGGAGAGACTTCTCCCTCGAGCTCCTATCAGGAGAGGAAGGTGGAGAAAGGTCTGGCGGCATCCGATTTACTCGGTAGACCGCGGGAGGATCTGAGAATAAGGCGAATGCGTCTGGCTCAGATTCCTCAGGTAGATCAGAGACTTCTGGGAAGGACTCTGGAACTTCTTCCGACGGGGAAACAGAGAATTCATTAGTGGATGAAGCTGAGGTTTGATGTCGCCTCGTTTGTTCTCCAGACGACTCGGTTTGCGCTTCTTGGTCTTTCAACAGTCGTCGTCTTCGTTCTCGTCGAGTCTCACGACGTTCCTCACCAGTACTGACTCCAGCGTCCTGAAGTATAGGTACGGACGGTGACGAGCAGGGCCGGATTAATGGGGGGGCAGAGGGGGCACCTGAACCCGGGCGCCAGCCAAATAGGGGCGCCCAAGAAGTCTGGTGATACCCAAACCTGAGCGATTGTTTTATTAAATTTTCGAAAAACTCAAAAATATGACGTTAGTTTTGAATGATTACGGGACTGTTTTTCGTTTTTAAATAGCGTGAGCGCATAAAAAGTTTTGAATTTCGATGGTTGTCTATCGTGATTCGTATTACGTGTATAGGCTAAATTCTTGCTTAGAGCGGAGCCTCTGAGATATCTAGGCCCATGCATGTAGCGAAGCGAGAATTTTTTTTTACTAATTTAGTTCGCCGTGTTTTCCCGCTTGGTGGCACTTTCAGCACAGTAAAATAAACAATTTCAGCCTCGTGACCCCGTCGACTGCTACAATATTAGGGCAAGTTATAGACGTAGAACGGTGAATATGTTGCAGGAGGGTGATAATATATGTCCATTTCCGGACCTCCAGGCTTAGGATTCTTCCTCAGCACTATCTCACGTCTCCATCCTTTACGAAAAGGATTTACAAATCTCATGGGATTGATGGGAACAGGGTTGGACAATTCCATTTCGTCTTCGTCAGATATAGAGGAAGAACTGGAATCGTCAGGGTGAGATAGAGGAGAGGGTGGAAGGAGAGACTTCTCCCTCGAGCTCCTATCAGGAGAGGAAGGTGGAGAAAGGTCTGGCGGCATCCGATTTACTCGGTAGACCGCGGGAGGATCTGAGAATAAGGCGAATGCGTCTGGCTCAGATTCCTCAGGTAGATCAGAGACTTCTGGGAAGGACTCTGGAACTTCTTCCGACGGGGAAACAGAGAATTCATTAGTGGATGAAGCTGAGGTTTGATGTCTCCTCGTTTGTTCTCCAGACGACTCGGTTTGCGCTTCTTGGTCTTTCAACAGTCGTCGTCTTCGTTCTCGTCGAGTCTCACGACGTTCCTCACCAGTACTGACTCCAGCGTCCTGAAGTATAGGTACGGACGGTGACGAGCAGGGCCGGATTAAGGGGGGGGCAGAGGGGGCACCTGCCCCCGGGCGCCAGCCAAATAGGGGCGCCCAAGAAGTCTGGTGATACCCAAATCTGAGCGATTGTTTTATTAAATTTTCGAAAAACTCAAAAATATGACGTTAGTTTTGAATGATTACGGGACTGTTTTTCGTTTTTAAATAGCGTGAGCGCATAAAAAGTTTTGAATTTCGATGGTTGTCTATCGTGATTCGTATTACGTGTATAGGCTAAATTCTTGCTTAGAGCGGAGCCTCTGAGATATCTATGTATGTAGCGAAGCGAGAATTTTTTTTTACTAATTTAGTTCGCCGTGTTTTCCCGCTTGGTGGCACTTTCAGCACAGTAAAATAAACAAGTTCAGCCTCATGACCCCGTCGACTGCTACAATATTAGGGCAAGTTATAGACGTAGAGCGGTGAATCCGAGGTCGCGGATAGTTAAAAAATGTTTCTGAAAATTTCCGAAGACCTTTATTAATCAATCTTTCCAAAAAAGTAAAGGGTAAAAATGTTAAGGTTAAAAAAATTAAAGATTTTGAAGGGATAAAAAATCCTCTAATAGTATATGAAAACTGTGAATTAGCAACTTCAAGAAGTTTTGTTTAATTACTTTTTTGTCCATACAATCTAACCAATAGATTGAATAAAAAGTGAATAGCCCCAAAAAATTACGTTAATTTAAAGGTGAAACCTTTCTCTTTCATAAAAGTTTTATAATTGGCCCCTAAAATGTCATCGATAATTTATGGAAGACCCCGGTCGCAATGGTCATTAAAGCGCCACCTCGTACACATAAAGGGTAAAAATATTTCCTCTATGAAACTGGATATTTCACCACGTAAAAATTGACATGCATGGGCCTAGATATCTCGGAGGCTCCGCTTAGAGAAAGAGAGTTTAGAAGTAGTTTTTGACTTTTATTCCCACGCTTTAATATTAAACCAAATTAGTTGGGACGAGACGATAAATAGATTTTCCGAGTCTAAATCTAGAAAAGTCTATTCAAAGGCATAGGGATACTCTTCACTTTTACAAAATTACAATATTTCTAATAAAAATAAAATTGTTAAACTTTCTAGCTGATTTTTTTTTAAATTATGGGATTAGAGAGGGGGTGCCCATAGAGCCACTGCCCCGGGCGAAAATCTTCTCAATCCGGCCCTGGTGACGAGGTAGAACTTGAAGATGAACTACTTGACGTTGAGGATGACTGGCCTCCGGCCGGTTGGCAGACATCTTTATTGGACCAATATAGCTTTAAATGAGCGATATTTTCGATCCCTTTTCTTTCTCCAGTTTCTGGGTCTTCTAATTGGTATCGCAAGCGGTTTAGCTTCTTTGCGATCTTGTAGGGACCATCCCATTTGGGACATAACTTAGCGGCGACATCACGTGCGTCTCCTTCCAGACAAGCGCACCAACGGGAAATTCAATTCCTTCCCGCCTTTGATCATAGTAGCGTTTCTGGTGTGCTTGCGCTTTCTTGGAAGCTCTTTAGACAAAGCAAGTGGCTTCGCTAAAGCTGAGAGCGATGCGGACCTTTCAACAAAGTCCGCTACTGGCATACCCACGTCCAAGTCCCAGGGAAATCTCGGTTCCCTACCCATGGTTAGGTAGAAAGGAGTTCTTCCTATTGTTGTATGTGTGGTCGAGTTGATGGTGAACTGGATGAATGGCAAGTTTTCGTCCCATCTTCGGTGATCTCGACCAACGAACATCGAAATTATTTCGCCCAGAACTCTGTTTGTGCGCTCCACGATGTTACTCTGTGGATGTTACGGAGTGATGTATCGTGGTTTAACTTTGAACATCTTGAGAATGTCCTTCCATAGTTGGGAAACGAATTGAGTTCCGTTGTCGCTCACGATGGCTTTCGGACATCCGTAGCGAACTATCATGGAGACGAGTCTCTTTGCACACGTTCTGGCGGTGATGTTTTTCATCGGGTATAGTTCGACAAATTTAGTAGCATAGTCCGTGAAAACCAGGAGGTATTTGTGATGGTGTCGGCTTCTTGGTAGAGGTCCCATTATGTCCACTCCCAGCAAATTAAATGGCTCAGAAATGGCCGTAGGCTGCATGAGACCTGGACGTTTTCTATTGCGGGCCTTGTGCATCTGACACAAAGGACATCCGCGGACGTATTGGGTAACGTCCTGCCGAACCGATGGCCATCAGTATCTGGCCCGTACTTTATCGAAGGTACGATCCCGACCTCGATGTCCAGATAGAGGGTGGTCGTGAAATAAGCGGATGGGGTCCCGCCGGAACCGCTGTGTCAAAAAGATTTTTGCTGGTTGTCTACCATAGGCCTTTCGATACAAGACATCGTTCTTTAGTTCGTAGTACCGATGTCGTTGAGGATTATTTCCTGATCCTGATAACTGGACTATGATGTCATTAGTGGCTTGTTCATCTTGTTGGGCCTTTCGTACTTCTTCTAGAGTGAAAGAGTGGTACAATGCATGATTGGCGGGAGGAGCTAATTCGCTACTGGTTGAGGACGAAGTCGACGTCATTGAAGAGGATTCCGCTGGACTGGAATCTTCTGACGAGGACGGTGAAGTCATGTCTTCCAACGACATGGCTAGTAGAGAGACAGGCGCTCTTGATAATGCGTCCGCAACCTTGTTCTCAACTCCCTTCTTGTGTATGATCTTGAAGTCATACGTCTGCAGGTACATTGCCCAACGAACAAGTCGAGAATTGGGTTCTTTCAGTGTGAACAACCACTGAAGTGCTTTGTGATCAGTGATCACAGTGAATGGAATATTTTCGACGCAGAAACGTATCTTTCCGCACTTCTGGTGGACAAGTACCACTGGCGACGCGTAAGGACTAACGGAGGGCTTCACGATTCCGTCGCGGATCATTTCGTGAAGATGATCTTCAATTATCCGTTTTTTCACGTCACTAACACGATACGCGCGTTGACTAACGGGAACATCGGTGGTAGTGTGTATCTCGTGATAGACTAAGTTCGTAAGTCCCGCTTTTTCCGAAAATAGTTTTGGAAATCGTAGTAATAGAGTTTTTAAGTCTTCCTTCTGTTTAGGACTCAGTGTAGGCGACGCGACAGCTTGTTCAACATCCTCTATAATCTGAGGTGTTGGAGTCTTTAACCCCCGGAGATTAAGCACGAATGGAAACGTTGTTCCGTCAATCTGACAAGTTTTTGTACCAAAATCCAAAATGGCACGATGTTTATAAAGGGAATTTTTTCCCAGAATAAAATCGTTTGGTAGTGAGGGAACCACGTGAAATTCCTGCTTTAGTTTCAACTGTCCTAAACGGAAGTCTATTCGCGCTCGTCCCTTCGTGAAGGTATAACGTCCATCGCCTAACACTATGCATTGAGTCTCTTCTTCTTCCGGAAGTACTAAGTCTGGTTTCAATGTTCTGACTAAATTACGCCACTGATATAAGCTGATAAAACAAGCATCAGCGCCTGAATCTAGTCTGGTCGCGAAAGTCCCATGCGAATACACGGCTTCTATGGCCACGGGAGGATCAACCTCACAGCGACGCACATCCATAGAGCCAATTTCCATAGGGGGCTTTAGTTTCTTCGCGCGGCGGGAAGACGATCCCCTTTTTGTCTTCCCGCTTTCGCGTTTTCCGAAGCTTGTCTTTGCGCGACTTCTTGTTTGTCCGGACAGGTTGTGGCATAATGCCCTACGAGTCCGCACTTATAACATTCGATTTGACTTAAATCGTTTTGTGCTAAATTTACCGGCGTAGGAGTCTTTGATCTATTGGCATTACTTGCGTTTGGTTTCGCAACCTTCGATTTCGCACCTCCCCCCGGCGGTTCAGTCAAAACCGCGGCTGTTTGAGAATTTCTTCTCCCACTGGATTCACGCGAGGTAGACTTTGCCCTTTCGGTAGGATACAATGAGCTAGAAGGGGTCGGTCGTAAAATTTCTTCTGTTACGCGGCCCTTCTCTATAAAACTGCGCATTGTCCTTATGTTGTCGTTGACGACATGGATGCGTATTTCGGGGAGGATATTTCTCTTGCAAATACCAACAAGTTCGGAGTCAGTGTACGGAACGCGTAGGTTCTGATTCATCGCGGTAATACTAGCGATATACGCGTCAAAAGATACATCGGCAGGTTGAATAAACTGAGCTATTCCTAGGCGGAGGGATTCCTCCGCTCGCACAGAAAAGAAATAGTCTCTAAACGCGCCTTTCACTGTACGCCACGTAATTGTTTGATTTGGCCTATTCAAGTCTCTAAACCAGATTAATGCACGGCCCCTTAATATTTGGGGTAGAAGCGCGATAATGTCATTTCCTGTCATGCTGTGATATTCAGCGAATTCCGTCAAAGTCCGAAGGAATTCCGGCGAGCTTTCACCTTCAACACCACTAAATATTAAGTGAGGGGGTGGTTTTGGCCTATTTTTAGTTGCTGGTCTAGTTCCTATGTTTGCTAACGTAGTCGGAAGTGTTTGAATGGTTTGAATCAAAACCATGGACGTTGCACCTTGCGGTAGCGGCGGCGGAGGTGTGATTCCTCCTGCCGCTTGTCCTTGTCCATGGGCAGGACTAGTACCAAGGCTTGGAGGTGGAGTGTTCCTCCTCGGGGGAGTATAAGATCCCGGTAACTGCGCGTTAATCGCGGCGATCAAAGCTTGCGGATCGGCGGTATTCATAACGCGACAGTGTTAGTTCAAGCAAGTGGCACAAGTAATTCACAAGTACGCGTTTACGCACAATTGGTAATTGTCAGTCTTAACGAATCCTGGCAAGCTCGCCACTTTATGTAACCGTAAAATTTAAATGTAGGAAAGGGGGCCTAATTTCACGATCCACAAAGATATTTAAATTAAAAGAACACTCAGAAGTTCCCAGGTTTCCCGTTTAAAGGAATTATTGTCCATGACTAACTTATATTTACCAAATGATCCATGGCGAGGTAAGAATAGACTCGGAGTTGAATACAAAATAACTTTTATTAAGCGTAAAGAAAACAATGACTGAACTCGACGCGAACACTGACTAGACTGCAACTGACAACTGCCCTGTACAGATTGTAGGCGGGGGTTTATATCCCCGCGAACTAATGTTTTTTAAGAGTTTGACAGCGGTGGCTTGGGGACAATTTAACATTATACAAAATTTAGTATAAAAAATATAAAATTAGTAAAGCAGACGACGCGGTTTCTTCCCGGGAAGGAGAAGCTGGGTGTGGACGGTTACATCCCATTACTTAATTTTCCTCCTTCTTTATTGATCAATTACTTTCCCGCGCTTACTTTTTCATGACGTAGTTTTTCCTTCTTCTTTATTGGTCAATTCTTTTTGCGCGCGCTTTATATACAAGTAATTTTTTTTCTGCGTTAAATTTTTTAAAGTTAAGTTGTACTTGTTTTGTGAAGCTTTTAATTAGTAATTTTTGCTTAAAATGATTTCCGTAATGGGTATTACAGCGCACACGAAGCAGAAATTGATTTACATTGAATTTTTGAATATGGATTTAGTCTATATGAAATTTGGTGCTAGTTTCACTAAGGCCAAGTTCGATGCCCTATGGGTCGAACTTGCAGCAAGGTTTAACAGTTGTGGCGTAGGCCCTTCGAAAACAGTAGAAAAGTGGAAGAAGTTATGTCTCACTTTAAGTACAATTTTATTAATAATTTATACTATATTAAGCAATCTTTTTCGGTAGTGTTTTTCTGCATGGCGTTGCAATGTCAGAGCCAAAGCCTCCAAGGCTTTAAAGAATAAGACTGGTGGTGGCCCGCAAGCCGAGCCACTAACAGATTTGGAGGAGCGGCTTCTCTCAATAATTGGAAGGGGAACAGTCACGGGGCTAAATTCTGTTCCTGAGGCGGGTTTTGGCCCCCCAGTAGATGAATCAAGTTCAAGCAATCTACCACCGCAATCGGAGCGTCCATCATGCTCCTACGTCACTTTGGACGATAATTTTGAAGTTGCGATGGAATCTACTATGGAAGTAGGGGAGCCATTCGTTTCTGGGTGCGAAAGCATCCCAAAATCAACACCCCACGTTACGAGAAAACGAGTGAAAGTGAACGCAGATTCCACCGAGGAAGATCTCCCCAATGAAATTGTTTCTGAGTCAGTCGTTGAATCTGCCAGAAGTAATATTTCATCCGTGAAAACATAATATATGTTAACTTACCTAATATCCATAGAATTCAATGATGAAAGGAAAAAGAACCGAAGAAGGTCTCGTAGGACTCCTTACGAAACAGCTTCGGTTTCTTTGGAGGCTGCCCAACAAGCCACCACAACAGAGCTGGGTGGTATTAAAAATGCCGTTGATAGAGCTACCACTGCTTTGCAGGACCTTGCTCAGGGTCAGAGAGAGATGGCACAGGGGATCAAAGAGCTGGCGCAAGCTCCAATGAGGATTGCCGCTGCCTTTGAGAGCCTTGCTGCGAGTTTCGCAAGGAAATAATTGTGTTGGATGAAAAAACGGCCGTTTTCAGTGCCATAATAAAGAGATTCGTTTTTTTAGAATTGAATCGTCACGCATGATGACTTAAAACGTCGGATATCCTGTGACGAGGAGATTATTTTAAAAATGCAAACTCTTCATTTTGGAGGTATTTACTTTCTAGTGACACTTGAAGTTCCGTGTTATCTTATAAACAGACTAACATCGTGAGCATGCGCAGTATGCTGCCTCTCCGTGGCAAGAGTTGAAAACTTTCTTTTGCAAGGCCAAAACATACACGCTTTTCTACGATAAATTAATTACACACACACATATATAATTAATATTAGAATTTAATTCATTTCACAATAATAATTCAAAGGATTTAAATCATTTTATTGGCATCATTTAGTTCCAAATTAACAAACTGCCGATATCCTAAATTAACCGCTGGCTGATATTGTAAGTTTGCCCATGGAAATGATATCAATATCAACCTATTATTTGCTGAAAAAGATATTTCCATTTTTTTAGTTGCAATTGCTCTTGTAAGGCATCAAAAGAGGTTGAATTTTATTATTGTTAGTGAGGAAATTTAAATAGGTTTTTCGTTACTTTTGACTAGTCATGGTAAACTCAAACAAGTATCGTTGCAGCCTCATTCCGATAACTGATTTTAAGGGTAATTGACAATATTTGCCAGCGGTTAAAGAGTCGTTAAGGGGTCGTCGGCCCATGGGGGGGGGGTTTGAGGTAAGCAAAACGAAAATCATCTTTCGGGAAAATATTTTTAAGGTTTGTGATACAACTGGACCAATCACAGCGCCTTTGATAGTGCTGCGTGGATGATTATAGCAAACACAGCGGGCATGGATTAACTAACGCTAGGGATAGTTCGTTCCCCCCAAAAGATAAAGCACGCATATAACAAACGCCCTCTAGCAGCTACTACTATCCCTAACAGGAAGATATAAGAAAATTGGACCAAATATCACGTGTTCTATGACGTCAAAATTCAAATACGGGCTAAATTGGGCGCCGACATTTTTTCTATTTATTTTGCCTAGAGATGGCGCTGTATCTGTATCCGTTTTGGTACAATAAATTGGGGGAATGAAGAGGGGGAATGATTCGGAACATGTAGTTGGCAATAGCATTCTATGGGAACAATCCCTAGAGTTAGTTAATCCATGCAGCGGGGATCTCGAACTCTCAGGAGTTGGGGACTGGGGAAACGCAGGAGCAGGGTGGCTCACAACCAATCACGAGCGATTAACCGGATGTGAGGAACCGCTTTACAACCACGAAGTTGTTCCTTAGATTTTTGGGAACGTACTTTCCCCAACAGTAAAATGTACTACCCCAATGGGATGAGTTTTGATAAAAGGACTTTTCCCCCCTTGGGGGCATTAAAATTTCCGTCTCCCTCCACGAAAGGCTTCTGGCGCCATCTAGCGGCGTAATTTTCGTCCCATAGACGCTAATGTTAAAAAATGCCATTTGAAAATGTACTCTCAACCATCAAAATGTACTTTTCGTACTGAAGACATTAAAATGTACAATTGTACTACTCAGTACATGATCATCACGAACTAACTCCTCTTTGACGCGTTTTACATCAGCTGCTGACGTCAATGATTGCGAGGAGGGTGCCTTTTTCTTTTAAAAAAATAGTCAGCGATTCTTTTCAGTCCCTTTAATTTAGGATATCGGCTGTTTGTTAATTTGGAACTAAATGATGGCAATAAAATGATTTAAATCCTTTGGAGTAATTTTGAAATGAATTAAATTCTAATATTAATTATATATGTGTGTGTGTAATTAATTTATCGTAGAAAAGCGTGTATGTTTTGGCCTTGCAAAAGCAAGTTTTCAACACTTGCCACGGGAAGGCAGCATACTCCGCACATGCTCACGATGATAGTCTGTTTATAAGATAACACGGAACTTCAAGTGTCACTAGACAGTAAATACCTCCAAAATGAAGAGTTTGCATTTTTAAAATAATCTCCTCGTCACAGGATATCCGACGTTTTAAGTCATCATGCGTGACGATTCAATTCTTAAAAAAACGAATCTCGGTATTTTGGCGGTATGTCACTGTCTAATGGCCCTGAAAAAGGCCGTTTTTTTCTCCCAACACAACTATTTCTTTGCGAAACTCGCAGCAAGGGTCTCAAAGGCAGCGACAATCCTCATTTGAGCTTGCGCCAGCTCTTTGATCCCCTGTGCCATCTCTCTGCCCCTGAGCAAGGTCCTGCAAAGCAGTGGCAGCTCTATCAAGCGCAATTTTAATTCCACCCAACTCTGTTGTGGTGGCTTGTTGGGCAGCCTCCAAAGAAACTGCAGCTCTTTCGTAAGGAGTCCTACGAGACCTTATTCGGTTTTTTTCCTTTCATCATTGAATTCTATGGATATTAGGAAAGTTATCATATATAATGTTTTCACAGATGAAATATTATTATTGAAATATTACTTCTGGCAGATTCAACGACTGACTCGGAAACAGTTTCATTAGGGAGATCTTCCTCGGTGGAGTCTACATTTCCTTCTACTCGTTTTTTCGTAACGAGGGGTGTTGATTTTGGGATGCTTTCGCACCCAGAAACGAATGGCTCCCCTACTTCCATGGTAGACTCCATCGCAACTTCAAAATTGTCATCCAAAGTGACGTAGGAGCATGATGGACGCTCCGATTGCGGTGGTAGATTGCTCGAACTTGATTTATCTACTCGGGGACCAAAACCCGCCTCAGGATAAGAATTTAGCCCCGTGACAGTTCCCCTTCCAATAATTGAGAGAAGCCGCTCCTCCAAATCTGTTAGTGGCTCGGCTTGCGGGCCACCACCAGTCTTATTCTTTAAAGCCTTGGAGGCTTTGGCTCTGACATTGCAACGCCATGCAGAAAAACACTACTGAAAAAGATTGCTTAATGTAATATAAATTATAAATAAAATTGTACTTAAAGTGAGACATACCTTCTTCCACTTATCTACTGTTTTCGAAGGTCCTACACCACAACTGTTAAGCCTTGTTGCAAGTTCAACCCACAGGGCATCGAACTTAGTGCCATAAAAATAACTATTTTCGAGTCTAAATTATCGACCCATCTTCAAAAATGGTCCCTGAAATATTACTATCCTAAAATCTGGGAAAAAGAAAAGAAAAGCCATATTACTCGGATTTTGGTTAGGAAAAACCGTTTTTTATGCGGTATATACATTCTAGTGTCGATAAAGACACATTTTTAACTTTTCGTTCATATTTCTCGTCATCCTGAAGATTTTTTAATACGGCTAATACCTTGACAATGTCCACACATTGGTCAGCAAGCTCTTACCGATCGTCTACATTCACAGTTATTTATACAAAATGTTCTGTAGACTGCAGGTACAAATAATGAGTGTTATAAGTTTATCGGATGCCGGAAGGAGAATGGTGTGAATGGGCCGCGAACCAATCCCCACTGGTCGGGATTAGATCGTTTCCTAGCTTTTGTTGGACTTGAAGATACGCTCGGAAAGAATGTAGTTTTGCGGCGTCAGTTGTTGGATGAAGCTTAGCGATATCAAATGAGGACTTGACAGTAAGTGTGGCAACGGTTCCATTATACGCGTAATATCTACATAGTTGAAGCGTGACGTGTCCATTATCACCCTAAAAATCGACAAGAAATCTGTCTTCGGTAGCAGCTAGGGCTTCTTTAGATGCAATATGGTCATTAAAAAAGCGCAACGAATTTGTAAGATGTTGTTTATCTGTCATTACTTTAAAATACGCCTTATCATAACCACACCCAGTTACAGCACGTAAATGAAAGAACTGTTCTCTTAACCTTTTTCTATCTCAAAGGACTTGTCGTGGCAGAGGGGGCCCGAGTTCAATGTGACGGTTCGGGTACTTCGGGAGTTCCTTGGGTTCGCCTTTGGTTCAGACCGTTCCTTGCCCCGTTCCGTGAAGGTTTTGCTGGGCCGGTTCGCCCCCGCCAAATGTTGCCTTGGCTCGACCCCGCTATTGGCAACCCTCTAGGGGTCGCGGATGCATTATTTGTTTGGGCCGTATGGCACTGTTGTGCTTGGAGGGAACTCTTCCGTCCCCTCGATTCTTCTGCTGCTTTAATCCTTCCCTGTCACCGACCACCACCTGACTGGGCTCACCGCTGACGGTGCCCAGCTTCTGTTACCTGCTCAAGTGGCGTTTGTTGGGCTCGCTGGCGGATCCCGTGTGCCATGACGGCCGTTCCGCAGGTTCAATTTGGAATATGATGGGGAGGGGCGATGATAAGGCCCCCAGCTAGGTGTAGCGCCTAATCAAGGGTTCTGACATGCAATTATTATGAAAAATCTTCAGGATGACGATGAATATGTATGAAATGTTAAAGATTTGTCTAAATTCTAATCTTAAAAAGCACTAGAATGTATAAACCCCATATTAAATCATATTATCTAATCAACATGTTGAGAGTAACAGCTTAGAGTAACTTTTCTTTCTTTCAGAATTTAGGGCAATGATTTTCGTGTGGCCATTTTCAAAGATGGCGTCGATAATTTCAACTTCGAGATGGCCATTTTTTTGTTTATTACGTTAATGAAAATCATCTATTCAAAAAAGGAATTTCAAAAAGATATATATATTTGAAATATATTTAGTATTTCCAGCAGTCATTTTCGAAGATGGCGCCCAAACTATCAGTAGCCCGTCTTCAATATTCAAGTATGATGTTTAGACGGTCTTCAACATAATTATTACCAATTTTCATAATTTTTGAACCATATACTGTATCTATACGACATTGATGGCGGCCATTTTCCAACGTGGCGGCCAAACTATCTGATTAATGGCTTCAATACTTTACTATGAGGTTCACACAACTCTTTTTATAATACCTATCAAGTTCCATAATTTTCCAACAACATGGTGAAATATACTGTACCTAGCATTCACGGCGGCCATTTTCCAATATGGCGACCAAACTATTGAACACAGAGCTGTAAAATTTTGCCATGATGTTCATGTGGTTTCAATAATTATGTGTACCAATTTTCATAATTTTTGAAGAAGAACGTGGAATACATTGTAGCTGGCATTTTCGGCGGCCATTTTCCAAGATGGCAGCGAAAGCTCGCGCTCTACAGCAGGGGACTTTTAGTATATTTTTTGTTGGGTCAAAAACAACACATGTACCAATTTTCATCTTTATGTTCAAATGTTCTAGGTCACACCCTAAAAGTCCTGGGCTACTAGTTGAGATTTCCATTCTGTGGTAAAGTTAATGAATTCGGCTGATTTTCAGTATTATTATGAATAATGGCTGGAATGAGACGAAAATTTGAAGAACGAAGCGAACCGGGACGTTTATTAAATGGTATTGTTTTCGTGAAACTATTCCGCGTGTAAGCCGATCATTTTTAATAGTATCAAAATTTTGAGTCGATTGTCTAATATATCATGAACCAACGAGTGTCCGTATCTTTGAAAGCAACCATACGATTAGCTTTATGGGAAAAAGTTTCAATTCAATAGCTCCAAGGTAAGTAATTTTTTAAATTAATTTTCAAGTTTGGGTTCCCGAGCAAATAAATTTGTTTAGCGCTGGAAATTTCAACTCTCCGTGCGTTAACGTCAATTTCTTGTCAAGCGCTACTCTGATTATCTTGAAATTTAACCTTTAACCACTTTGGAAGTTGTTAATTACCAAACGGCAATTAGAGAAGAATAGATTACTTAAAAGGCGCGAAAAGAGACCAGGATACTGTGGGAGGCGCTATCGGGATTTGCTTGAATAGTTTTGAACAAACCGAAATAAGCGACAAAGGTTGGTGTCACTTTTCGTTGTATTAACTCAGTCTAACGTAGTATCAGATGGGATAAATTAATCTTAAATTACGAATGAAGTTGGAGTTCTTTTCAGGACACGGTTTCATCATTCCGAGCTTAGAGTGTACAAATTGAAAGGAAAACTAAGTTTCTTTCTTAAATTATTTGTATTTTTTCAATAAATGGCGTTAACTAGAGTGAAATGTATCTTTAATCGCTTTAAGTTACATAAAATCTGCGTTCAATTGCCCTCTGTGTTAAGGTTTAAAGAACCGCATTTCAAATTTGGTTCCCACGAAAATGATTGGACGCTAATCAGCGCGTGCGCTTTGATTCCGTTGCCTGGTTACGGCGTCTTTCTCTCTACACGGCTAGTGTCGTCTGCTTTAAGGCTGAGGCGTAACGAGGCAAGTTCTTAATTATGGTTATAAATCAAAATTAACGCCTTAAATTAAGTGTATTAAGTTGGAATATTACATATTACTTACTCCGTTCGGCTCTTTTAACGGCCAGCCATAAAAGAAAAGGTCTAGAAAATGTTAATCATTCATAGGCCCCATTTCAGCACACGTTGAAATTCGTGTGGCTAAAAGTAAACAATGTTGATATCTCTTAATTTATTTTAGAGTGTACGAACATGTTAAGTACATTCGCCGCAATTAAAAACTTTCCCTCTCCCGACGTCTTGTTTCAACAATAAGCCCCAAATTATTGATCTGATACAATTGATAAAAAAAACTTATCGCATATTGTTGTTTTAATAAAGATTTGCGGCTTATTGTTGAAAGAAGACGTCGCGAGAAAGAAAGTTTTTAATTGCGGCGACTGTACCTCTCTCATTCTACAGTCCAAGAGAGATATGTACGAGAATTTCTTACTTGTAATTAATAATTAATAGGTATTACTGTACTGAGGTTTAAGTTATTTTGCTAGTAAAAGGACTATTAAGTATTGAAATATATTTTTGTCACGTAATAGTTACTTAAAACTTAACCACAAAAAGGATTACACCTTTAATATTCTGAAGTGCCGAGGCTTAAAAATCCTACCCAAACTTATGTGCTGTTACTTTCGGGATCGGTTTCTTATTAGCACTTTAGCAGCAGTAAAGGTTGCAGACGAATTTTAGGGAATAATAAAATTTCCCAAACATAAGTAAGTGTAATTGCAAAAATTGCTTTGTCAGAGAGTTCGTCTCATCGTCTGCGCTTTGCCAAGAAACGTTTTCAAGGCGTAGTTTATTTAAATTCACATTCCAAATATTTATTATTTAAAAATATGCTTACCAGTCTGGGGATTATTTTAGAGGGGTCTAAGTTTGAAATTTGGGGGGGGGGATAGGGGGCTATACCCCCCCCCCCCCCGAAAAAAAGGCCTAGCGACGCCACTGATTAATTGAATTGTATAATTACTTCAAGCTTAAATTCATTCTTGGGCGACAAAGAAAAACCATGGATATAAAGAATGCGCGTGAGAAAATAGGTTTTTACCCTATATGATAAGCAACTTCTTATCTCCGACGGGACCTTATTCGATGAATACTCTGATCCAGCTTTAGTCGTCAGTACGCACAAAGCTACGGTACATAGAGATCTAGCTTAGAGTGTGATGAGAACCAAAGCTGGAACATAGTATATATCGAATAAGCTTCATCGAAGTACAGACTGTTAAAGAAGTCTTTGCGCGTTGCGTTTTTCGCACATATTTTACTATAATTCAAAATCTATTCAAGCTAGCGCTCTGGAATGAAGTGCGTTATAAAGGTTTTGCATTTCTCTTTCATATTTTACCCGTTCCACAGTTGTCCTTTGCGTACTTATACCGGAAACCGGAAATGTCAAAATTATCAACTTTGAAAATATTGGATTCTCGAGGATATAAATGCGATTTTCGGATTCCTTGGGGTCGATTCATATTTGAAAAGTGTTCACCAAATTCAATTCGGATGAATAGGTCACGAGTAATCAGCCTTTATTCAAAATCTGGCAAACTTGGTTAGATTGGCGATAATTCATCATCGAGTATCGAATCTTTGCCGTAATAATGCTTGTTAGATGTTATGGCACCTTATGCGTATATATATGATTGGTCTTGTGGCGCAATACTTTGAAACAAATCAGACGTTCATTAAAGGGATGGTCAGTGGAAAATAAAGTAATTTTTTATGGATTCTTCTGTAAGACCAATCTGCATCGTGAATTATCCAGGAAATAACACCGAACGATTTTTAAACGACAATTAGTTTGAAATTTCATGGATAATTTTAAATAGGGAATCTTCGACCAATCGCGTCGCGCCCCGCCTTTTTATCAACAATTTTCTCTTGCCACGCTCCGTGTTGAATAAACTTATCGCGAGACATGAAAAAATTTGCGCGATGTGACAATTGTGGCGCGAGACATGGAGTGTGCCACGAAAATTTTGTTAACGAAAAGGCACGGCGTTACGGGATTGGTCGGAGTTCCTTTTTTAAAATTATTCTTAAAATCTTAACCTAATTTGAATATTAAAATCAATGGGATTTATTTCCTGAATTTTTCATTATGCATACTGGTCTCATGATTAGTAGAAGAATCGATAAAAAAATCACTTTATATTCCTCTTCATCCTCCCTTTAAGGGCTAGGGGATATCCAATAAAATATCAAGCAACAATTCAAGCTGAAAGTGACTGTCTTGTTTGTATAAAATAGTTCAATAAACCACACGAGCATTCTTCAATTTGAAACTCGAAGGAAGTCTTGTTATTTGAAAATTTTCGTCCAAATCTTTTAAATATTTTTCAACTTTTAACTAGTTATCAATAATGATATTAATAGTTATCCAAAATTTCTTTTAAAAGGCTAGTTATCTTTCCTACACAATAAAAGTCTTAAAACACATAATGGCCTAATATCCCAATACCTCCCAAAGTTAGTATTTTTGCCATAGAAAATAAACGAAAGGAGTAGCAGACCAGCAGCGCAGAGAGGCCAACTTCAAGTGTTTACCGTTCTTGTTCGTTTTAGCTGTTAGCTGTTATTTTCAGTTGTGATCATTGTTACCTGCATTAATTTTTTTTATTTAATTTTTAGGTTTTTCCATCGGTAGCTTTGAACGTCAGCTGTGAAATACGCCTTTGCCCATGCTTTGGTTGCGGTCGGCTTTTTTATTAGGCCTCAACAGAGATAGATTTAATTTTAGAGGTAGGAATTAGAGAGCTGCAAAATGAAAATATTAACCTCCAACTCCTTCCAACTCCAAGGCGATACACAACAATGACTCCAATTCCTCCCAATGCCATAGTCAAAAGTTTCAACTCCGCAGAACTCCGCCAAGCGAAATGTAAAACTCCTCCCAACTCCTTCCACGAAAATTAAAATTTCTTAAACTCCTCCAAACTCCTTCCATGAAAAATAAAATTTCTTAAACACCTCCCAATTCCTTCCATGGAAATTAAAATTTCTTAAACTCCTCCCAACTCCTAACTTCGTCCATTAAAACCTTTCTCTAATTTCTAGTCTTTGGAAGATTTCTTTACTCTTTAGAATTGGAAAAATAGAAAGTTCATGTAAAACGTGTAGCTCATTAGTTTTCTTTCAAACTTGGCCTGAGATTGATATCACGAGTGCTTATAAATTATGATTTTCAAATAAGGAATAATATTTACTCATAAAATTCTTCTAGACATTAAAACTTAAGATTTGGGAAAAAAGGCGCTACGCGTTGTCGTTGAGTCATATTTTACGCTTAGTTTCTTAAATTAGCTACTTAATTAAAATCGGACTGATTCGCTTCGCAAATGCTATTTTAAAGGACAAGTCCACAAACTTCACGAATCAAGAAATACTAACACTAGAGTTCCTTCTGTTATTAGTTGTGCCTGCTAATATGCCTACTGCCTTACTTTAATATGCCTCAAAGCTAGAAAGGAGACTCTTGTCAATGGGTTTAAGAGAAAAGGAAAGCGCCCGCGGCCCCATTGTGTGAGAGACTCACTGAGGGGCGTGTCACGTGGGGTTAAGGGTGAAAAAAGAATTTCGTACGAAGCTTCAAAAGACAAACAACGCTAAAGTCCGCTTTTAAATTGGAGCCCTACCACTTAGCAGACTCAAGTTTTCCAACTCCGTAGATTTCCATGTTTTAAGATAATTTTCCATTGCCTCCCAACTCCGCAATTATAAATATAACTATTCCCAGTGCCTCCCAACTCCGCACACGAAAACTTCCAATGCCACCCAACTCCAATTTTATCTCAGAAAAACATTTCCAACTCCTGGAGTTCCCATCGCTTAAACGCGGAACCCAGCGGGTTTCGGAGTTCTTCCACGGAGTTGCAGCTCTCTAGTAGGAATAGAGAACGGTTAGCGTTTAATTCAGTCCGATCATAGCCCAGTATAGAGCCCCTCCCTCCAACACGTAATAAAAAGTTTAAAATTTCAGATTGGCTCACTTAAACTAGGTTTTTATGACGTTGATTACTGGGACGGCAAAAAATACGTAATTCCCTTTTACCCTTGTTGCTATGACCAGCCTCTTCTTTCATATCCCACCGTCCCGAGGAAGGGGGTCCGGGACTTTGACGCGCGCCCAGATTACTCTGTTCCTTAATTCTGCTTCTAACATAAAAAATCTTTCAATGGCCTCACATTTGCGCTAAACGCGAAAGGCTATGAGCAACCCCAGGCTCCGTTTAGCGAAGCTCAATCGCTTAGCGAACGTTCCTAGCATAGAAGCCATCTCCTCTGAAGATGTTTCTTATATGGAATAGTCCAATATGTCAATTTGAAGGGATCTCGTGAAGCGCATATGCCATCATGATTGAGATTTTCACTAGGCTGCAATGAATCGGGCTGAAGACCTAGACGTAATTAATATGAGTTCTAAATATTATGATATCACGGGCTCACGGCCCAAATAACTATATTTTCAAACCGATTCTCCTCTTCAAAAGACGCGAGTTTTCTCTTAAAGGGAGTGGGAAGTGGAAAATAAAGTGATTTTTTTATTGATTCTTCTACTAATCATGAGACCAGTATGCATAATGAAAAATTCAGGAAATAAATCCCATTGATTTTAATATTCAAATTAGGTTAAGATTTTAAGAATAATTTATAAAAGGAACTCCGACCAATCCCGTAACGCCGTGCCTTTTCGTTAACAAAATTTTCGTGGCACACTCCATGTCTCGCGCCACAATTGTCACATCGCGCAAATTTTTTCATGTCTCGCGATAAGCTTATTCAACACGGAGCGTGGCAAGAGAAAATTGTTGATAAAAAGGCGGGGCGCGACGCGATTGGTCGAAGATTCCCTATTTAAAATTATCCATGAAATTTCAAACTAATTGTCGTTTAAAAATCGTTCGGTGTTATTTCCTGGATGTTTCACGATGCAGATTGGTCTTATAGAAGAATCCATAAAAAATTTCTTTATTTTCCACTTCACCATCCCTTTAATGAACGTCTGATTTGTTTCAAAGTTTTGCGCCACAAGACCAATCATATATATATGCATAAAGTGTCATAACATCTAACAAGCATTATTACGACAAAGATTCGATACTCGATTATGAATTATCGCCACTCTAACCAAGTTTGCCAGATTTTGAATAAAGGCTGATTACTCGTGACCTATTCATCCGAATTGAATTTGGTTAACACTTTTCAAATATGAATCGACCCCAAGGAATCCGAAAATCGCATTTATATCCTCGAGAATCCAATATTTTCAAAGTTGATAATTTTGACATTTCCGGTTTCCGGTATAAGTATGCAAAGGACAACTTTGGAACGGGTAAAATATGAAAGAGGAATGCAAAACTTTTATAACGCACTTTATTCCAAAGCGCTAGCTTGAATAGTTTTTGAAAAATAGTAAAATATGTGCGAAAAACGCTACGCGCAAAGACTTTTTTAACAGTCTGTACATTCATGTACATTTAGGTACATTTATGTACATTTAGGTACATTTATGTACATTTAGGTACATTTAGGTACATTTATGTACATTTATGTACATTTAGGTACATTTATGTACATTTAGGTACATTTATGTACATTTAGGTACATTTATGTACACTTAGGTACATTTATGCATATTTAGGTACATTTATGTACATTTATGTAAATTTAGGTACATTTATGTACATTTATGTACATTTAGGTACATTTATGTACATTTATGTACATTTATGTACATTTAGGTACATTTATGTACATTTATGTACATTTAGGTACATTTATGCACATTTAGGTACATTTATGTACATTTAGGTACATTTATGTAAATTTATGTACATTAATGTACATTAAGGTACATTTACGCACATTTAGGTACATTTACATTTATGTACATTTATGTACATTTATTTACATTTATTTACATTTATGTACATGTATGTACATTTTGGTACATTTATGCACATTTAGGTACATTTAGGTACATTTAGGTGCATTTATGTACACTTAGGCACATTTATGTACATTAAGGTACATTTATGTACATTTATGTACATTTAGGTACATTTATGTACATTTATGTAAATTCATGTACATTAAGGTACATTTACGCACATTTAGGTACATTTATGTACATTTAGGTACATTTGTGTACATTTAGGTACATTTACATTTAGGTACTTTTATGTACATTTAGGTACATTTATGTACATTTTGGTACATTTATGCACATTTAGGTACATTTAGGTGCATTTATGTACATTTATGCACATTTAGGTACTTTAATGTACATTTATGAACATTTAGGTACAATTACATTTAGGTACATTTATGTACATTTAAGCACATTTAGGTACATTTATCTGCATTTAGGTACATTTATGTACATTTATGTAAATTCATGTACATTAAGGTACATTTATGTAAATTCATGTACATTAAGGTACATTTACGCACATTTAGGTACATTTACATTTATGTACATTTATTTACATTTATTTACATTTATGTACATGTATGTACATTTTGGTACATTTATGCACATTTAGGTACATTTAGGTACATTTAGGTGCATTTATGTACATTTAGGTACATTTAGTTGCATTTATGTACATTTATGCACATTTAGGTACTTTAATGTACATTTATGAACATTTAGGTACAATTACATTTAGGTACATTTATGTACATTTAAGCACATTTAGGTACATTTATCTGCATTTAGGTACATTTATCTGCATTTAGGTACATTTATGTACATTTATGTAAATTCATGTACATTAAGGTACATTTACGCACATTTAGGTACATTTACATTTATGTACATTTATGTACATTTATTTACATTTATTTACATTTATGTACATGTATGTACATTTTGGTACATTTATGCACATTTAGGTACATTTAGGTACATTTAGGTGCATTTATGTACACTTAGGCACATTTATGTACATTAAGGTACATTTATGTACATTTATGTACATTTAGGTACATTTATGTACATTTATGTAAATTCATGTACATTAAGGTACATTTACGCACATTTAGGTACATTTATGTACATTTAGGTACATTTGTGTACATTTAGGTACATTTACATTTAGGTACTTTTATGTACATTTAGGTACATTTATGTACATTTTGGTACATTTATGCACATTTAGGTACATTTAGGTGCATTTATGTACATTTATGCACATTTAGGTACTTTAATGTACATTTATGAACATTTAGGTACAATTACATTTAGGTACATTTATGCACATTTAGGTACATTTAGGTACATTCATGTACATTTAGGTACATTTATGTACATTTAGGTATATTTATGTACATTTTGGTACATTTATGCACATTTAGGTACATTTAGGTGCATTTATGTACATTCATGCACATTTAGGTACATTTAGGTACATTCATGTACATTTAGGTACATTTATGTACATTTTGGAACATTTATGCATATTTAGGTACATTTAGGTACATTTATGCACATTTCGGTACATTTAGGTACATTTATGCACATTTCGGTACAATTACATTTAGGTACATTTATGTACTTTTATGCACATTTAGGTACATTTATGTACATTTAGGTACATTTATGTACATTTAGGTACATTTATGTACATTTATGTACATTAAGGTACATTTACGCACATTTAGGTACATTTGCATTTATGTACATTTATCTACATTTATCTACATTGTAGCGATGGTATATAGGGAGGTATGTAGAGAGAGTGTACATAGGGTGGTACTATGGTTTTACGTTGTGAGCCTTCTGCTACAAAAGGTTAAATAATGCCCGGGTGACCGCTAAGCTTTCACTATTGGGGCTTGCGGGGAAAACAGATATTTAAGATAGGGTTCGTTGTCTAGGGGTTTTACGAATTTAGAATAACTATTGGTTGATGAAATAAAAGAGGTTTTTCAGGGTTGCCAAAGAATAACAATTTTTAATTACGTCTTTGCTTAAATGAATTAATTACTAAATCACCTTAAGGGTGGACCATGGTCTTGGCAACACTTAAACTTAAACCTAAAAATTCAATATTAACATAATATAACAATAAAGTCAAATTAAACAATGTAAAAATTAATAAAACAAACGAAAGAAATGATAGAGAGAGACCCGCTAACGGGGGTTGATACTTAAATGTTTTCGTCTTTATGAAATATCCTTTTGTGGTGGTGGATCCTTAGGACATAACGGCATAATGGTTTCGCGCACAAGATTTCTTTTGGCGCGCACAAGACAAAATATATTTTTTTCCGTCGCGTTAGATTAATTGGCGATTTGATGCGCGCACGAGCTAATTATCATTTTGACGCGTTTCCACGTACGCCTTAGCTTATCGTACTAAGTCTCGTTTTAAAAGATAAACTTTTTATTAGCATCTAAGGCTAAGTACTAAGTCTAGATTAACATAAAGACGTTTTAACCGTGGTCGTTGTAACGTGGCGGCCCTACGGACCTTCGACCAGGTAGTCGACTTGCTCTATCGAGCCCAGAAAAAGAAGTGTCCTCTCACTTTGTTATTTTCGACCCTCTTCCTTCTTCGCATCGTCTTGTTGGGGTTTTCTTGCAAAACCCCTTTCCTTGATTTGTTGGTTTCCATACGTCATGGGTCTCTATTTCCCCTGACGTCATGGGTCTCTCTACAAGTTCCCCTACGTCATGGGTCTCTCGTAAAGTTGTTTTTATTATTTCTTTATCAACCAGAGGAGAATGTATGTTTAGAATTGTACGGATGAAGGGGTCAACGCTTAGCGGAACGGATGGGCTTTAGTTTAACCCCTGCAGAAGGTCAACCGCGCCCATAAGGTTTACAAAAGATTTGGTTTGGCAACCCTATAGAAGGTATGGTCATTGTCACCGCAAGGTTCCTTGAACGCCAGCATTCGAGGGGGCCCTTGCGAAAAATACCCATCCTTTGTATTTATTTTCGTTCTTATTTTTGACAACAGAATTTAAAGAATTGGAATTTTGAATGGTTCTAAAAATTGAAATTTTGAATTTAGAGATGAATAGTAATTTATTATGAATTTTAAGGTTTTTAATAAATTCCACGTTACAACATTTATGTACATTTATGTACATTTATGTACTTTTAGGTACATTTATGTACATTTAGGTACATTTATGTACATTTTGGTACATTAATGCACATTTAGGAACATTTTTGTACATTTATGTACATTTAGGTACAATTACATTTAGGTACATTTAGGTACATTTATGTACATTTATGCACATTTAGGTACATTTAGGTACATTCATGTACATTTAGGTACATTTATGTACATTTTGGTACATTTATGCATATTTAGGTACATTTAGGAAGATTTATGTACATTTATGCATATTTAGGTACATTTAGGTTGATTTATGTACATTTAGGTACATTTATGTACATTTTGGTACATTTATGCATATTTAGGTACATTTAGGTGCATTTATGTACATTTAGGTACAATAAGGCACATTTTTCTACATTTAGGTACATTTATGTACACTTAGGTACATTTTTTACATTTAGGTACATTTATGTACATTGAGGTACATTTAGGTACATTTAGGTGCATTTATGTACATTTATGTACATTTAGGTACATTTACATTTAGGGACATTTAGGTACATTTATGCACATTTAGGTACATTTAGGTACATTCATGTACATTTAGGTCCATTTATGTACATTTATGTACATTTAGGTACATTTACATTTAGGTACATTTAGGTACATTTAGGTACATTTATGCACATTTTGGTACATTTAGGTACATTTATGCACATTTAGGTACATTTAGGTACATTCATGTACATTTAGGTCCATTTATGTACATTTTGGTACATTTATGCACATTTAGGTACATTTAGGTTTATTTATGTACATTTATGTACATTTATGCACATTTAGGTACATTTAGGTGCATTTATGTACATTTATGTACATTTGGCACATTTATGTACATTTATGTACAATTATGTACATTAAGGTACATTTACGCATATTTAGGTACATTTACATTTATGTTCATTTATGTACATTTATCTACATTTATGTACTTTTAGGTACATTTATGTACATTTAGGAACATTTATGTACATTTATGTACATTTAGGTACAATTACATTTAGGTACATTTATGTACATTTATGCACATTTAGGTACATTTAGGTACATTTATGTACATTTAGGTACATTTATGTACATTTAGGTACATTTATGTACATTTATGTACATTTAGGTACATTTATGTACATTTAGGTACATTTATGTACATTTAGGTACATTTATGCATATTTAGGTACATTTAGGTACATTTATGTACATTTATGCACATTTAGGTACATTTATGTACATTTATGCACATTTAGGTACATTTAGGTACATTTATGTACATTTAGGTACATTTATGTACATTTAGGTACATTTATGTACATGTATGCACATTTAGGTACATTTAGGTGCATTTATGTACATTTAGGTACAATTAGGCACATTTATGTACATTTAGGTACATTTAGGTACATTTATGTACATTTAGGTACATTTACATTTAGGTACATTTTTCGAGCCCAGAAAAAGAAGTGTCCTCTCACTTTGTTATTTTCGACCCTCTTCCTTCTTCGCATCGTCTTGTTGGGGTTTTCTTGCAAAACCCCTTTCCTTGATTTGTTGGTTTCCATACGTCATGGGTCTCTATTTCCCCTGACGTCATGGGTCTCTCTACAAGTTCCCCTACGTCATGGGTCTCTCGTAAAGTTGTTTTTATTATTTCTTTATCAACCAGAGGAGAATGTATGTTTAGAATTGTACGGATGAAGGGGTCAACGCTTAGCGGAACGGATGGGCTTTAGTTTAACCCCTGCAGAAGGTCAACCGCGCCCATAAGGTTTACAAAAGATTTGGTTTGGCAACCCTATAGAAGGTATGGTCATTGTCACCGCAAGGTTCCTTGAACGCCAGCATTCGAGGGGGCCCTTGCGAAAAATACCCATCCTTTGTATTTATTTTCGTTCTTATTTTTGACAACAGAATTTAAAGAATTGGAATTTTGAATGGTTTTAAAAATTGAAATTTTGAATTTAGAGATAAATAGTAATTTATTATGAATTTTAAGATTCCCAATAAATTCCACGTTACACTCTCCCGAGATAAATAGTAAGTTATTATGAATTTTAAGATTCCTAATAAATTCCACGTTACACTTTCGCCCCACTGGAAGTCGCATGTCCTAATGAGACTCATAGTTAGCAAAATGAATAAGGGGAGAAGCTAAAATTTTGACGAAATTGACAATAAAGGTAAAATAATTGAAATTCTGTGAGATTAACTCAAAATATATACATGGTACCAAATAAATTTTGAATAAAAAAATAATGGGGACGGATGTCCTAATAATAACTGAGAGAGAATACTGGAATACGTCGATCACGCCGAGACGCAACCATCCAGATAAATTGCATAGGCTTCCCTGGGCTTAAGTTTTTACCTCTTGGGGGCCAAAATAAATGGGAGAATCATTCCCAAAAATAATAGTCTTAAATGACCAAAAACATTTTGTTTGGGCAGAGGCGTTAGCGCTTTACCTTCCCAGAAATCGTATCACGGGGTCTTAAGTTGTGACCTCCGTAAGGTTTTGACTCCTTTGCATTTGGAATAAAGATATCGGGATCACAAGTCCCGTCAACTAAATCTGAATCCTGTAACTCCAGGTCCGTGCGGGCCACGAATGGCTTTAAATCCCGAATGTGGTACGTCCCTTTGATTAACCGACCGTTCATGGTTTCTAACCTATAAGTGAGGGCGGATAATTTTAGGGCAATGCGATACGGGCCATCATAACGGGGTGCAAGTTTAGAAGAGAAAAACTCTGACGCGTTGGAGAGATAATGGGTTTTCTTATAAATTAGGGAGCCTACTTCAAACTCTAAATCTCTATGATGCTTATCATATTGCACTTTTTGAGCGGTCTGGGCTTTACGAATGCTATCCTGAGCTTCTTTCAGAGCGGCTTGAATCTTTGGTTGAATGGTTAATCCATATACCTTAGATGTCTCCCCATTGTCATAATAATCGGGATTATGGGTGGTTAAAGGGGTCGCGGCTGTCCGCATTTCGCGCCCAAACATAAGAAAAGAGGGTGTAAAACCCGTACTGTCTTGGACAGCCGACCTTATAGCCATGGCAAACTGCTGTAAACCACGGTCCCATTCCTGCTGGTTACCATAAATATAGGATGATATCATCGTGCCAATGGTACGATTATAACGCTCGGTAGGGTTCGACTGAGGCGAATAGACCGAGGTGCATCTGTGTTTGATTTGAAGTTTTTCAAACACATTTTCAAAAAGGTTGCTAATGAACTGGCTTCCATTGTCACTTACTACGGTGGCAGGGAGACCATACCTAGAGAAAACATCGTCCACTAAGTGGCGAACAATAGGTGGCGTGGTAGCTTTCTTTAGCGGAAAGATCTCCACCCACTTGGTGAGATAATCTGATACGACTAGGATGTATTTAAAACCTCGTTTGGAACGTGGAAAGGGGCTTTTAAGGTCAATAGATAAAACTGCCCATGGGGAACCTATTTCGCTTGGTTTCATTAACCCTGGAGGGGGTTGGTTTGGTGCTTTGTGAGTTTGACAGATGGAACAAGAGCGAATATAATTCACTACATCCAGCGTCATTCCGTCCCAGGTGTATTGGCTTTGGATTCTTTTAAGCGTTTTCTTGATTCCAAAATGACCAGATGAGGGAATGTCGTGGCTAATATGTAAAAGTCTAGCTTTAAGAGCGGACGGGAGGAGTATTTTGAAATTATCCCACCCATAGGGGTCAATAGTTCCGGTGTCTTTGAATAATATCTTGTCTCTAATATCGCATTGGGGAGCCTTGAGTTGTATCCAGGCGCTAAGTTCTTGATTCTGGGGCAACTCATTATCTTCCAAATAGTGGATTAGTGGGCCTAATTTTTCATCGGCGCGCTGGGCTTCAATTAATTCCTGATTGTCAAATTTGACTAAACGGGGTTGGGGTGCCGTAGCAGTAAGGGCAGAAATGTGTCCTTCCTCTAAACCTTCTGGAATTCTGGATAGTGTGTCCGCGACAACATTGTTGTTTCCGGGGACGTGTGAGATGGTAAAATCGAACGACTGGAGACGTGCGTTCCAGCGGGCAAATTTGCCTGTCGGGTCTGGGGCCTTATGAAGCCACTTAAGGGCGCTGTTATCAGTAAAAAGTTCAAAATGCGTTCCCTCTATATAGGGTCGGAAAGTTTCAACTGCAAATAAAACGCCTAATGCCTCTCGCTCTACGGCGGAGTAATTACGCTCGGCGGCACTTAATGATGTACTGGCGTATTGAACGACGCATTTCTTTCCGTTTATATTCTGACTAAGAACTGCCCCTAAGCCTACATTTGAGGCGTCCGTGTGGACAATAAAAGGGAAATTATAATCTGGGGTACAGAGAATAGGCGCGGAACCAAGTTTAGTTTTTAGTATTTGAAACGCGGTTTCCTGTTCCTCCGACCAATTCCAGGTAATATCTTTGTGTAAAAGATGGTTTAAAGGGCTCGCAATCTTGGCAAAGTTCTCTACGAAACGACGGTAATATGAAGCCATCCCCAAGAAACGACGTAATTGTCTAACGTTCTTGGGGGCGGGGAATTCTCGAATGGTAGCCGTCTTTTCGGGGTCTACCTGAATTCCAGATTCGGAAACAATGTGGCCTAAAATTTTTGCTTCTTCCTGGCAAAACTGAGTTTTTGACGCTTTAATAGTTAATCCGGCCTTCATCAGCCGATCAAAAACTTCACCAAGGGTTTGCAAATGACTTTCAAAGTCTAGAGAGGCTATTATCAGGTCATCCAGATACGCACACACGCCACGACCTGATAAATCTAAAAATAGGGCGTTCACCATGCGTTGGAACGTCGCTGGCGCGTTTGTAAGACCAAACATTAGGACTTTGGGTCTGAAAAGACCTTTGTGCGTAACAAACGCAGCCATGTCCCGGTGTGCCTCGTGCAGGGGGACCTGCCAATAGCCAGCTCTCATGTCTAATGTGGTAATAAACTTGGGATTTTGCATTGATTCGAGGATATCGTCGATTCGGGGTAGAGGATATACGTCTCTACGGGTAACATTATTTAATTTACGATAATCGATACAAAGCCTCGATCCACCATCCTTTTTAGGGATGATGATTATGGGACTGGCCCAAGGGCCATTGGCCGGCTCGATAATATCCTGCTCAAGCATTTCGTTCAGGGTTTCATCTATTAAAATCCTCTTAGGGTGTGAGACACGGTAAGGGGGGACAGAAATTGGCCGGGGGTTCGTTAGGTCAATGTAGTGTTCTACTGAAGTCGTGCGGCCAGGTACAGTGGAAAATATAGATTTGTATTTGTCTACAAGTTGTTCTAAAGATTGCATTTGATCGGGGGGTAACGACGCCGTTTTTAAGGCTTGAGTGATACCCTCGTGGTCGATTAAACAATTTGGATCCGCGTGGACGGATTCTTCAAGCATTAAACTATTGATAGCTGCTAACCTGCATACACTACCGTGATTTTTGGCGGCAAAACCATGAGAAAAATAAAATTGACGATCAAGAGAATCTTTATAACAAAAACTATTGCTACCATAATCAACTAACATGCCTACATGACGCAAAAGGTCTTTACCTAAAATACATTGGTAATTTAGACCAGAAACATAGACTGCTTGAAATGTTACTTGCTTCCGAGGAAGACAAAATGGTAGAGAAACCGCTCCATGAGTGGTTAAAAGAGTGCCGTCAGGCTGGTCGAGAGCTAACAACCCTGTATTAATAGTCGGATAACCCAATTCTTCTAAAATGGGTTTTAAATTGGTGTGTAAAATAGTGTGTGTTGAACCTGGGTCGATAAGAGCTGAACAAGGTAGTGTTCCTAAAAATATATCCAAAAAGTCTTGAGATACCGGGGGAGATGCTAAAGATTCGTGAGTGGGATTCGTATTTACTTCATAGGGGTTGTTTATGAGTGCGCAGGCCGGTCTCCCACCCCGCTGGGAGCCGCCTGATTCAAGTTTCCCGAAGTTGAGGGAGAAGTTTGGTTACGTGGAGGATTTACAGTGTTGTTGGTAAGGGAGGGTCCAAAGGACCGGTTATTTCTGTTGGGACAACCTGGGCTGATATGACCCTTTCTTCCACAGGTGTGGCAAGTAGGGACAAAGCGAGGACGAATATTAGTAGCGGCTTGGGACGCTGGATTTGAATTTGGGGTAACACCATAATTACCTCTAGATTGGCTAGGCTGAATAGACTGGTTATTGGAACTATTTGAACTAAAAGGGGGTTTCGGGCTCCATCTATTGGAATTCAGTTTGGGCTCAGTCTTCTGAGATAGGGTGGTATTTTGTACTACATTAGCGCTAGGGGGCTTAACATCACATCGCTTTTGATTATTCAGAGATCTTTCGATACTGGAAGCGTCATCTAGTAAATCTCGTAGGTTATCATAGGTCTTGGTTTCAAGATAGGGTTTTATGTCGTCTCTAAGATTTTTGAAAACGTTTTTCACCTGCTTTTTCTCAGTTAGGGGCTTTATAAGCTGACTAAACAATTTAAGTTGGGCTTCGGCATATTCATGCACTGATTCGTGCGCCCTTTGAATCCTATCACATATTTTATTTTTGATATGCTCATCATTCTCGCGCCTTTCGAACCTGGTTCGAAGGGCCTGTTCAAATTGAGCAAAAGTGAGAAAGTCTGGCTGGGTGAAAAACCATTCTTGTGCTGGACCTGTTAAAAGGGTCGGGACCCACTGTTGAACAAAGGTAGCTTCGGGGACGTTAGAAGTTAACCTCATTTGATTAACCCTCCTAAGAAATACTTTCGGACCAGGGTCCGTGGGGTTACCTGCATAGGTGGGAGCTGGTAAAGGATTAGAATACATAAAAGGCGTTGGCGGGGGGTGATAAGGGGGCTGAGAAAACGTAGAAGCGCTCGCTAAGCTTCCTCCAGCGGGTAGATAGGTTTGATTAGTCATAGGTGCCTGATTATTGTTTGGGATATTATAATTAGGTGGTGGTGTAATTTGCGGCCCGGGAGGCGCCGGGGGTACACTTTGGCTAGCTATATTTTGCGTTTGCAATGTTGTTAAAGTATTTTGCACCTGTTGGTATTGTGTTGATAAAAATGACAATTGATTCATGATTTGGGTTAGAACATCGCCTGGAACGGAGACCATTGTTGTCCCCAATGCAGATGCCGTAGTATTAACACTAGAGGTGGGCGTAAAAACTGGCGGGTTACTTGTGGTAGTACTGGTATTTCCCGCTAAAGAAAATAATGGTAAAACTGGATTGGGGTTGGAGCGCCCCGTGGGTGACGTAGCACGAGAAGAGCTATTACTATTGGTAGCCATTGGTACTGGTTTGGGTTTTGTTCTTCTAGCACGCTTTTTGGGTTGGTGTTTGGGCAGCGTTTCTCTTCTTTCTAATCGTGTTTTACGTAATTGATTACAATGGGCAACATACGTAAGATCTGGTCTATTACTCATAAGGGTAACGCAACTGATTCAAAAATATAATAAACTAAATCCTTAATTCCAAAAATTTTTAGCAAAGAAATCAAAATCATAAAATCTAGAATACTGTAAACAGAACTTCTTTCTTATCCCATGGGAGGCCAAAATGCAAAATAAACAAAAAATGAGGGGTTGACCCTAAAATAAAAAGGGCTAAGCCTTTACGAGAGAAAAATTAATAATTGGGCACAATAGTGCATAAGGCAAACCATGGATAATTGAGACGACCTAACACAGTTTCATAAAGATATTAAAAATTGGATTATTCAGGGAAACAAAATAACTATTCATTTGGCTAAAAATGAGTAATCCCGGACGGACCCCCAATTTGTAGCGAAGGTATATAGGGAGGTATGTAGAGAGTGTACATAGAGTGGTACTTTGGTTTTACGTTGTGAGCCTTCTACTACAAAAGGTTAAATAATGCCCGGGTGACCGCTAAGCTTTCACTATTGGGGCTTGCGGGGAAAAACAGATATTTAAGATAGGGTTCGTTGTCTAGGGGTTTTACGAATTTAGAATAACTATTGGTTGATGAAATAAAGAGGTTTTTCAGGGTTGCCAAAGAATAACAATTTTTAATTACGTCTTTGCTTAAATGAATTAATTACTAAATCACCTTAAGGGTGGACCATGGTCTTGGCAACACTTAAACTTAAACCTAAAAATTCAATATTAACATAATATAACAATAAAGTCAAATTAAACAATGTAAAAATTAATAAAACAAACGAAAGAAATGATAGAGAGACCCGCTAACGGGGGTTGATACTTAAATGTTTTCGTCTTTATGAAATATCCTTTTGTGTGGTGGATCCTTAGGACATAACGGCATAACGGTTTCGCGCACAAGATTTCATTTGGCGCGCACAAGACAAAATATATTTTTTTCCGTCGCGTTAGATTAATTGGCGATTTGATGCGCGCACGAGCTAATTATCATTTTGACGCGTTTCCACGTACGCCTTAGCTTATCGTACTAAGTCTCGTTTTAAAAGATAAACTTTTTATTAGCATCTAAGGCTAAGTACTAAGTCTAGATTAACATAAAGACGTTTTAACCGTGGTCGTTGTAACGTGGCGGCCCTACGGACCTTCGACCAGGTAGTCGACTTGCTCTATCGAGCCCAGAAAAAGAAGTGTCCTCTCACTTTGTTATTTTCGACCCTCTTCCTTCTTCGCATCGTCTTGTTGGGGTTTTCTTGCAAAACCCCTTTCCTTGATTTGTTGGTTTCCATACGTCATGGGTCTCTATTTCCCCTGACGTCATGGGTCTCTCTACAAGTTCCCCTACGTCATGGGTCTCTCGTACAGTTGTTTTTATTATTTCTTTATCAACCAGAGGAGAATGTATGTTTAGAATTGTACGGATGAAGGGGTCAACGCTTAGCGGAACGGATGGGCTTTAGTTTAAACCCCTGCAAAGGTCAACCGCGCCCAAATGGTTTACAAAAGATTTGGTTTGGCAACCCTATAGAAGTATGGTCATTGTCACCGCAAGGTTCCTTGGAACGCCAGCATTCGAGGGGGCCCTGCGAAAAATACCCATCCTTTGTATTTATTTTCGTTCTTATTTTTGACAACAGAAATTTAAAGAATTTGAATTTTGAATGGTTCTAAAATTTGAAATTTTGAATTTAGAGATAAATAGTAATTTATTATGAATTTTAAGGTTTTTAATAAATTCCACGTTACAAACATTTATGTACATTTATGTACATTTATGTACTTTTAGGTACATTATGTACATTTTAGGTACATTTATGTACATTTTGGTACATTAATGCACATTAGGAACATTTTTGTACATTTATAGTACATTTAGGTACAATTACATTTGGTACATTTATGTACATTTATGCACATTTAGGTACATTTAGGTACATTCTGTACATTTAGGTACATTTTATGTACATTTTGGTACATTTATGCATATTTAGGTACATTTAGGAAGATTTATGTACATTTATGCATATTTAGGGTACATTTAGGTTGATTTATTGTACATTTAGGTACATTATGTACATTTTGTACATTTAGGCATATTTAGGTACATTTAGGTGCATTTATGTACATTTAGGTACAATAAGGCACATTTTTCTACATTTAGGTACATTTATGTACACTTAGGTACATTTTTTCATTTAGGTACATTTGTATGTACATGAGGTACATTTAGTACATTTAGGTGCATTTATGTACATTTATGTACATTTAGGTACATTTACATTTAGGGACATTTAGGTACAATTTATGCACATTTAGGTACATTTAGGTACATTCATGTACATTTAGGTCCATTTATGTACATTTATTTACATTTAGGTACATTTACATTTAGGTACATTTAGGTACATTTAGGTACATTTATGCACATTTTGGTACATTTAGGTACATTTATGCACATTTAGGTACATTTAGGTACATTCATGTACATTTAGGTCATTTATGTACATTTTGGTACATTATGCACATTTAGGTACATTTAGGTTTATTTATGTACA
The DNA here is from genome assembly GCA_019434445.1 of Phalangium opilio. Lineage (NCBI taxonomy): Eukaryota > Metazoa > Arthropoda > Arachnida > Opiliones > Phalangiidae > Phalangium > Phalangium opilio. The sequence goes on along the minus strand of JAEQBA010002061.1, from coordinate 710 downwards.
TTTATGTACATTTATGCACATTTAGGTACATTTAGGTGCATTTATGTACATTTATGTACATTTGGCACATTTATGTACATTTATGTACAATTATGTACATTAAGGTACATTTACGCATATTTAGGTACATTTACATTATGTTCATTTATGTACTTTATCTACATTTATGTACTTTTAGGTACATTTATGTACATTTAGGAACATTTATGTACATTTATGTACATTTAGGTACAATTACATTTAGGTACATTTATGTACATTTATGCACATTTAGTGACTTTAGGTACAATTTCATGTACATTTAGGTACATTTATGTCATTTAGGTACATTTATGTACATTTATGTACATTTTGGTACATTTATTTACATTTTGGTACATTTATGTACATTTTGGTACATTTATGCATATTTAGGTACATTAGGTACATTTATGTACATTCATGCACATTTAGGTACATTTATGTACATTTATGCACATTTAGGTACATTTAGGTACATTTATGTACATTTAGGTACATTTATGTACATTTTGTACATTATGTACAATTATGCACATTTAGGTACATTTAGGTGCATTTATGTACATTTAGGTACAATAGGCACATTTATGTACATTTAGGTACATTTAGGTACATTTAGGTACATTTATGTACATTTAGGTACATTTACATTTAGGTACATTTAGGTACATTTATGTACATTTAGGTAC